>JASAND010009727.1:0-52294 GCA_030248195.1 Trissonchulus latispiculum
CACGTTTATACTCAATCGATACAGAGTCCAAATGCTCATTTTATGAATCCCTACTAGCCGGACTTTATTGCTTTCAGCTAGAGATTAGACCGGAAAACCATTTTGGTTAAACTGCGATTATTTTGTTTCGAACATCGATTTCTCAAAAACCACTCGACGGATTCCGGAGATTTTCGGCTGAATCGAAACTTCTGCGGAGGGACGTTTTTCTTGGTTTAGGCTAAAACGTACCGAGTAGCAAGAAAACTCAATGCGAAGTTGCTAAATTTCGTGTTACCATTTGGCCGATTTTCTCGACCGTTAGGAACGTCGTCCAAATTCAAATCGTAGCTCATAAACGGAGCTCGATTTTATAAACGGAGATTTAAACGAAGCTACGTACGGAGCTTCTTATTCACCTACGATTAGTTTTTTATGAATCAAGTGTAGCTCTGTTTTCAGTTTTTATGCCATACTCTTTTGTAAAGTCCTGCGCTAAAGTGCTAGCAGTCTGCTTTTTCTAGTTTCCCCAAGCCTGTGCTGTATTCACATATACATACTCACGTTTGTTTATGACAGCTAAAGAAAAATATCTCAGCTGGGTAACAAAAAGTGGACCAAATACGTAGACAGATAAAGTGAATAACGTAGCTTATTATAAAACGAAGCTACGTTTCAAAACGTAGATCATTTAAACGTGGCATAACGGAGCTCCGTTTTTGAGCTACGTTATGAATTTGGACGATGTTCCTTAAGAACTGCTAAGCCAAATCTAAAACAAAGTCCTTCGGCCCACATATCCTTCATATAGTGGCACAAAAAGAACCTTTGGCCGATTCTTCAGTTTTGAGAAATCGATGTTCAAAAATTTTTGGTCTATATTCATCCTGTTAGATGTTAGCATGTCAAAAAACTTCTGCTATTTTTTGCTAATTTTGCCAGTTTCGTAAGATCATGTGAATGTACAGATAATGATAGATAGATAGATAGATAGATAGATAGATAGATAGATAGATAGATAGATAGATAGATAGATAGATAGATAGATAGATAGATAGATAGATAGATAGATAGATAGATAGATAGATAGATAGATAGATAGATAGATAGATAGATAAGCTCTTTCCAACTCCGAAAATTGCGAAAGTTATAGCGTTTCAAAAAATCACCACAGAAGCACTGCACAAAAGGATACCACCACCTTAAGTGAGCATGTTCCCTTAAGGGGGGGGGCTACTAAAGGTTTGCCCCGACTTTGTCCGATTGGCCTACTTTTTGGTGAGGATATAGAGCATGGGTGTGGTCAAAAAATATCGGGTACTGAGATCTTAGCTGCCTTCCAGCCATGTGCAGCCGTCGCGTTTATGTGCCAGACCCCCCATTTTTCGCAACTACCAATATAATTAATTAAAAATTTCTACTGACTGCTAGGCCCAAGCTTCAAAGCTGTCATTCGCCAATGTGATTTGTCACATATGTCCCTACCTGCAGAAAAATACTAGACGTCTGTATCTTATCTGCATCTAAGGGAATTACTCTTCAAAGTTGAAGTTTCGGCAAAAAGGAGGCCCTATAGGAGTACTCATTTGTGCCAAATGGCAAGAAATTCTGGTTTTTATTTATTTATTTCAAATAGCAAAAAAATTTTTATGTCAACTTTAATCTTCAAAAATTTCCAAAAACGCCTTTTTTGGGGAATGGTACCCCAGAAATCGAAAAAATCAAATTTTTTGAAATTAAAATTTTTTTGAGATATTTGAACTCAGCGAGGTCCAAAACACCCCCACAAAAGATTTCAGCTCGATTAGTGAAGGTTTGCGACTTCTATGGCGGCAGAAAGCCTCTACACAGGATCCGACAGACTGAAAATGGCGATTTTGGCAATTTTTAAAGATTTAAGTTCACATAAAAATTTCTTTAGGCAGCAGAATTTCTTGCCATTTGGCACAAATGAGTACTCCAATAGGGCCTCTGTATATGCTAAATTACAGCCTTATAGCTCGCACCAGTAATAAAATAGCTGTTGGAAGATGATCCTTGGTCGGATAATTTGCCCCTATGAGACGTTCAGATCGACGCCGTTAGTTTGATTTTACGGCTTGGATAGTTCAAGAAATGATGGATTATTTGATTTCTGCAAAATCACAAGTTTTCGACGCCAAAACAAGAGAATTGTCTATATCTCACGATAGAGAAAAAATGTTCCCTTAAGGGGGGGGCGACTAAACTTTTGCTCCAACTTTCTTGGATCAGCTTCATTTTTTGCATGAATATACACCATGTGCGTGGTCAAAAATATACTTGGTCGTTCGTTCTTAGCTGGCTCTCAGTAGCTCGCCAGGCACCCGAGAACTGGTCCGACCCCCCATTTTTCGTGACACCCACTGTAAATATTAAAAAATTTCTCCTTGCCGTTTGGTTCAATGAAATCATCTACGCTTTGGCACAATGAGAGAAGGCATATTGGGTAACATACACATGGAATTAGCTTTGCTGTAACCATAACGGTTAGAGAGCAATGCTATTCAAAACTTGACGAATCGTCGAAAATTTGGCAAATTTTGGCCGCCGAATCAAAAAATTTAATTCTGGTGCGACCCTGGAAGCTAAAATTTGGTGTGAACATACACCCCATAGGTCTACAAATTTGTGCCAAATATGAAGGTATTCTGCCCGGGCATTTAAGTTTTATTCCACTTGAAACCTGAAACAAGTAACCCCTAAAAGGGTTAATATTCCGCTCCAGCTTTATGAAGCACATCAGATTTAAGGTGGTGGGTGATTCCTTTTGGAGACATCAACTTTGAACCATTATTACGCATTCATTATTTGAATAAAGAAGCCATTTCTATATTGAAATGTAGTCTTAACATTTTCTCGATTTAGTGAATACAATAAAAATAATTTTGTCTTTCAAAACATTCTATTGCATTTTTGAAGAAGTTTAATTCTGCAGATTTTTTCAGGAGACAGGAGTAAGTTTTTTCGTGAGTCAACGGTTATAAATCATTCGATACCTCTATGAAATAGCTGGGAACCCTTTGTTAGTCATCATGAAATTGCTTTTAGTTATGGACAAAGTAACTAAAATATATGCGCAACCTGGAGTTTGCCTATTTTTTATCAACTTTGACTAGCCAGCCATCAATTTAGCTAAAAAGCAGTAAACGGGGTAACTAAAAAGCATCCCGCGGTATTTTTGTACAGAACCTGCTATGGCTAGAACCTGCAGTGGCAATACTCTAGCTTGCATAGTAGAGGCTCCACAATCACTGGAAGACATTTGATCGTGTTTTTGCAAAAACTACATTTTCTATGCTAGCTGCCAATGGGATAGCAATTGGAGGTTGACCATACCTCCGATAACTGGCTTATGTGCGACTTACAAATCGATACCTTTACTTTAATTTTTCAGCTTGTTTAGCACAAGAAGTAGTGGATTATTTGATTTTTGCAAGTGACCAGTTTTTGAGACCAAGATAAGAAAGTTGGCTATATGTCACGTTAGAAAGCTGCCTCAATGTATTAGAACGCTAAGACTTTTTTGGAACGTTTTATCAATTTTGAGCTCGATTTGTGCCGTCAACCAACAATACGTGTCTAAAAGGAATGACCACCTTAAAGGTTTACCGATGGTATTATTAATCAAAGCTCTTCCTCCCCTTAGGCTGGGGAATTCAAGCCCTAACCGTCGTCAGGGCCAAGGGTAAAGATGAATTATTCTAAAGAGCATGAGAAGAACCCGTATAAACTGATCTTTTATTTTAAGCTAAAATTTAGAAATATTTCCGGATTCACCTATAGGTTTTAGTTACATTTTCCAAGTTTGCATGAAAATTGACCGAACTTTGGGAAAACTCAAATTACGTATTGTATGTTACAAATTTTAAAACTACCAACACTTTTTTATTCTATTCTTAACTCCAATTTAAACTTATAAATTACGTTAATTTGAGTGGAAGCTGAGGTTAATCCTGGAACCGGATTTCTCTGGTGTTACCCAAAGTTTGTCAAGATACCGGGGAAATCTAAAGCGACTAATGTGTCTCTGTAGGAGGACGTCCAACTCTGGCCAGGTGGGACTTCCCAAAACACCCCCAAGGTCCAAGAACACATTACACCGAGTTTTCGTTTTTACTGAAACTTAAACGCTGTTCAAACAGTTTCAATATAAATAAAAGCCACCAATACCTGCGAGCGTACAGTTTAAACTGATACCAAGACTGCCAACTAATTTGCATATTTATTCGTGAAATCCATTTAGTCTGAATGTCTATTCTGTCAAGGGGGGACCTATTGCTTATGTTTGTTGAAGGAAGATGCGAAGGGGGACAAGTTCGTGAACTTAAATTACAGTTTGAATTTTATTTAAAAGCCTGAAATTTATCTCAAACGGAAGTCTACTGCCCAAGCTTACCTCCACAATTTTCTTTGTATGCAAGTTTACTTCCAAGCCCCCACCACCGAAAAAAAAGAGGCGCAGCTAGATTTGTGTGTTAAAGATGGGGATAAGTGTAACAGCTGTAACAATTTTGCACTGCTGTGAGGGTCGACCCATTACAAAGATTCCGCCTCCGGCGGAATAAAAAGTGGCAAAAACCGGCAAAAAGCTAATTTTTGAAGATTGTCCAATATGTACAATATGTATATCAATCGATAGCTTTCTTGATTCTGAACAACTTTTCTTCTTGACGCTATCGCGTATTTGCTACCTATTTCAAGTTATTTTCGAAAAACTGAAATTTCATGGTTTGAAAGGACCACTGAATTGAGGGTTTCGACCTTCACTTTGTCGTAGTCTAAAAGTCCTGATTACGTTGAGAAAACGTTTGTAATGGGTGGAAATCATTAATTTACGTTTATTTTGTTGGTTATCAACTGTGCAAGGTTGTTTTCGTTTCGTGTGGGAGGCTGTACAAACGCTACAAGAATGTACTGTTCAGGAAGTTGAGTTGGCATTCAACTGAGTACTCAAAGTTCCAGCCATGCATTGATTTATAACGGAAACAGGTTGAAATTTATGTTCTTGTGGTAGGGTCAGTAAGGCTACAAATCAGTACAATTTGAGCCAAATCTGTCAGCGTTGTCAAGCTAGAACGCCTTGAGATACTTTTGGAACCAGAGCAAAATTGACAATTTTTCACGTTTCAAGTGGAATAAAACTACAATGCCCGGGCAGAATTCCTTCATATTTCGCACAATTTTGTAGACCTATGGGATGTATGTTCACACCAAATTTCAGCTTCTGAGGTCGCACCAGATTTAAATTTTTTGATTCGGCGACCAAAATTTGTCAAATTTTCGACGATTCGTCAAGTTTCGGATAGCACTGCTCTCTAACCGTTAGGGTTACAGCAAAGCTAATGCCATGTGTATGTTACCAAATATGTCTTCTCTCACTGTGCCAAAGCGTAGATGTTTTCATTGAACCAAACGGCAAGGAGAAATTTTTTAGTATTTATAGTGGGTGTCACGAAAAGTGGGGGGTCGGACCCGTTCTCGGGTGCTTTGCGAGCTGCTGAGAGCCAGCCAAGAACCAACGACCAAGTATTTTTTGGCCACGCACATGATGTACATTCATGTAAAAAATGAAACCGATCCAAGAAATTTGGGGCACCCCCATTTTAGTCGTCCCCCCCCTTAAGGTGGTGATTCCTTTTCGGCACATATTGTTGGTTGACGGCTCAAACCAAGACGAAATTTGATGAAACTTTCCAAAATAAGTTCATTTGGTGTTGTAACACCCTCCGCGCAATCCCGTTTCAAAATTTCGAGATTTCCATTCTGGACGGTTTTTGCCAATTTTTTACAGTTGAGCAGCAGCTGCATAGTTATGACTATACTCAATTGAAAGATCTCGTTGAGCTCTACATTTTTGCATTTGGAAGCAACTTTCTATCTTTTCTCTAGCTTGAGATATAGCCGATTTTCTTATTTTGGCGTTGAAAACTTGTCATTTTTGCAGAAATCAAATAATCCAAAATTTCTTGAGCTACGCAAGCCGTAAAATTAAACTAAGGGTGTCGATTTGAAGGTCTCGTCAAGGCCGATCATCCGAGGCATGATAATCTTCCAACTGCTATCCAGTGAGCTGCTATCATAGAAAATGTAGTTTTTGCAAAATCATGACCAAATTTTTTTCCAGCGATTGTGGAGCATTTACTATGCAAGCTAGAGGGTTGCCACTTACTAGACATGTTTTACACAAAAATACCCAGGGACCCTTTTTTAGTTGCCCCCATTGCTGCTTTGTAGCTAAAGTGGCCGCTTGCTAAAGTTGGAAAAAGTAGGCAAAATCCAGGTTGCGCAAACATTTTAGCTAATTTCTTCATAACGAAGAGTGATTTCATGATACTTAAAAAAGGGTCCCCAGCTATTTGATAGTGGAATCGAATGATGTAGCCGATGCCTCACGAAAAAATTTACTTTAGTCTGCAAAAAATCTGGAAAATTAAAGTACTTCGAAAATCCAGTGAAATAGTTTCCGAGAACTGAAGTTAGTTTCATTGCATTCATTAAAAAGAGAAAATCTTAAGCTTCATTTTGATCTAAAAATGGCGTCTTAACTCCAAGTAATGAATGAGTAATAATGGTTCAAAGTTGACGCCTCCAAAAGGAATCACCACCTTAAGCGCGAGAATACAGTAACTGTAGAAGTAGCGTGATTTTCGCAGACAAGTTCATTTTTCACATCGGTTAGACTATCGGGCGCGTCCAGCAAATAGCTGCGCACCGTTTTTAAGTTATTATGAAATCGTTGTTCTACGATACTAACGTTATATAGTTAGTCTACGCTATGCGCAACCGAGTTTTGCCCTGGTTTTCCAAACGATGGCAAGCGACCACGTTTGCTAGAAAGTTGTAGTTTTCGGGCATTTTGTGTAGAGTTCAGAGCATAGCTGCTTTAATGTAATTTCTTTGTTTCCTTTCATTGGATCAGTTTGTTACTGACACGTTGCAAGTTTAAACTTTCTCCCGTTGCCCAGATAGATAATTCCCACGAATCGTAACCCTATTGTTTTTCCTATTCAGGAGCGCCTAGCTTTCATTTGACGTTTCAAGTAACTTCACAGAACGCTCCCATTTTTCTCATTATTGTCTCTGTCTTTGCTCACAAATCCAATGACATGCAACATTCAAACTGGTGCGAAATAATTTCTTTGCCAGTGAAGCGAAGTCCAGCGACGCAGGTCGCTCGTTTCCCACGTTCTGATAATAGTTGAGCCGACAAGGAGTTTTAGTTGTTCAGAGATGTTGAATTGATTAAATATATTGAATTGAGTTAGTCAAGTCTAAGCAAGCAAGCTGAAGGCTATACTTTCCAATCGGAAGATTGTTGCTGTCGAACCCCAAAATTATACCCTGACGGATCACACGGTTTCGTAAATTTTGGGTAAGCAATGAGGTCTTGCAAATGGAGGTCATCATCTACTTAGCTTTAAATTATCACGAACAAACACTGTTGAATCACAGCTGTAATGGCAAACTCTATCAAAGATTTGTCCTATCGGGTCTGTTGTTTCGTGTACGAATAATGATACCTTGATATTGTCAGAGGTGTTAACAATTTCAAGCACCTCCTTCTTGTTAAACTGTTGCTCTCTGCATAATGCAGGGGTGGTTAGTGACAAAGCTTAAACAAAAACTGTTAGATACCATTACACACCTACTTTTTCATCTTATTAAGATAATTTAAATTTTACATAACTAATGTGGTCTGTAAATTTATGTTTGATCAGCAGGTGTTACTGCATGTTAGTTACCAACTAATGTATAATCTGATTATCTTTAATAAGACCTTAGTAATTCTTAGCATTGACTCCTTAGTTGGCTTGGCATTGGCGCCTTGAATGCTTTACGAGTGATTGTTAACCGGTAAGCGTTGGAATCAGCTAAGGTACACATAGCCAGATCGAGCAATTTAAGCTGTTGTGGCATAACTTGCAATCGCTTTTCGTTCGTAATTCAGGACTAGTTCAGGTAGCAAAGTTGAGTTTATTGCCTGCGCTGCTGCAACAACGAATCTAATTCATTAGTTTTCTGGAACGCTTTACAGTTTATCGTTCTCTATGTACCTTAGAAGACAGCATAACTAGTAGAGTGGAGGTCTAGCGTGGCACTGGTGCGTTTCGCGATCTTGTTTCGCGCTAGCAGTGTCCACCCAACGCCTTAAGCAGAATTGTCTGAAGGCATGCATTTCAGTAATGAACTATCAACATTCACACTTTAGTTGCGTCAGAACTGCGTGCAAGCATCTATGCAAAGAGGAGGCAAAAGTGTAATTGGTCCAGTCTATGATTGACTTGATAGCCATGATAACGGAAATGAGAACGTGTTTCGTAATTGGTTCTCAATTCAGATTTGAAATCTCATCAATTTCACCTGTTCTGTTCACCAAGTATTTCAGGAAATCAATTAGCGTTCAAATTGCTCAAACTGATCAATTTCCACCAGCAGCTGCATTTGTCTACTTCTTGTATCGGCCAAAAGACTACAAAGCGAACATGGGTCACTCCTGCCTAGTTTCAGTTGCATTCTATGGCTTCATTCGGCATCTGTTTTTGAACTTTTTAGAAATTCCAACCGCGCATTTGTATTTAGAGGTAAGGTACACTGGGAAGTTGGCCCTAAAAAGTATTCCCATGTCTTACTTCATAGGAAACATGGCTGGTCAAGGCCTTAATATAGAAAGAACTCATTTTAGGAAAGACGTTATCTTTATTAGTCAAAGCCAGGGGGATGTAGACACTGAGAGGCTTCTGCAAACTTTGCAGGACGGCACACTCTATCTAACGATCCAAAATGGGGCCTGCACTACTTCTGGTGTCTGGTCTCCAGGCAATTTCCGAAAAATCTTTAACAGTATCGCATTGTTGTCTTTGATACGTCTGAGGAATTAGACGAGCAGTTCACTAGGAAAAGGTTGTCAGCAATAAAGGCTTTGCAAAGAAATAGTCTCAGCAAAATAGAATTTGTGCTAAATTAACCGATTTTGTAAATGTTTGTAACTTCTGACTATATTAAGGTGATAAGTTACCCCCCCCCCCAAATTTAAGATAAGGTACGAGGGCAGATAAAATTTGGGATAAGACCGGCACAGGACCCCTCAGGAATGGCTACCCATGTTAATGCATGCCGATAACCCTGGTTGACATGCTAAGCTAGATGTAGTGTTCATGGGCCGATGTATCTAATGCGGGCTGGCCGACCCGGGCATGTGCCGGACTGACGCAAACAGAATCTTCTATACCGTCATCAAGCATCCGTGCCGTCGTCAAAAGATACTATTATCTGCTAAGATTACTATTAGATCTGCTTTCAGATTCACTTCAGAGCCACGTTGTCTCTCCAGTTTCGTTCACTTCGCACGTGCACTGTTCATTATGCAATATGTTATGACTATCTCATGCTCGACCACTTTAGATTGACGAATAATTTTACCTCAGACCTAATATCACATTGGCCTTCAGTGAACAGAACGAAAACAAGGCAAGCTTTGAAATTGTATCCAACAGTGAAACAGAAAATGCAAATGGTGAAAATGTAAAAGAGTAGTATTGATACATCGAAGACTTTCATTTTCCATCAAATATTCAGCTGGAGTTAGCCAGTTTTCGCAATCAGTGACCGTACGAGGCCAGTGTTTCAACAAACAATGGCAGATTAAAAAAACTGGTCGAAAGTAACTCACTCGCCAAAATCACAGCCTTTGGAATTGATTTACAAGAAATTTTTGTGACCAAATTAAAGTCTGCCATATTTCTACTCTTTAAAATTGATTAGCAAGCAAAAATGGGCAATTTGGCAAAAAAGCAACAATATCAGCGTGAACAACAACACTTTTGTTATAATATACAACACCAACGTGCATTTGCTAATTATTTATTTAGATAGATTAGTGTTCATCGATTAATCTGTTGCATAACGTGATGAATAATTCTACTTCATTGGCATACAATCCTGTGGGGTTATCGACTACTTCAATTGTTTACTTGGCTGTGGCCGATTCAGTCTCTGCAATAAGCTTTGTTGTGTATGTTCGAGTATGCTACATTTTGTGGAAACATCGAGGGACACATTTTGAAAACCCATTCTACATGTTAGCATTAAGCCTGGGAATATTTGACTCCATTTACCTGCTGCAGCACATAACATATGCAAGCGTTGAATGGGCACTGGGACAATCGTTCTGGGCACAACTTTATATTTATGCTGCAGGCATTCTTAATATCTTTACTGTATGGGCCATAATCTTGCAAATAGTGGGAATTTGCATAAATCGACTTGCAGCAGTAATTTTATTGCAAAAATATTCAGCTTACTTTACCAACCGAGTAGCAGCTATAGTAATTGTTGTCTGTCTGACAGTGTCAACATTCCCAGTTTTTATAATGTATCCAATTGGTTGCTACTGGCACGTGCCTAACGCCATTGCGTTTAGGTGGGAATGTCATGGAGATCCTGTTCTAATTAATTATGGCTTTTTGTATGTTCAAGTGAAATCTCTTGCCGCTCCAATATCTGTATTTTTTCTATATTTGGTGATATTAATTCGCTTGAAATTTGTTTCAGCTGATAACGCAAGCGCTAGGAAAGAAAGAAGTTTGGTTGTTCAATTTGGCATTATTTCAGGTATGTTTTTAGGTTATATAATATCGTATTGGACGACAGATTGGATGCAGAAAAATGGAGTCATCACGTCGCAGGTAGGAGATCCAATTGTTGGGATGTTTGCTATGCTTAACAGCGCAGTCAATCCTTGGATATACATTCTTTTTAGTACAGACGTAAGACGGGCAGTATTTACGAGTTCTGAAGACAAATCCGTACGCGCCTTCAAGGGTTCATCTACAATGGTAAGTAAATCAGGAAAATGACATTTCTGTAGTGGTGACTCAACTTTACACAACGCAGTTCAGGTGGAGCTATCAGCAGCTCCCAAACAAGTGAAGTTCATAGTCGGGGCAGGCCATCCTACTTTCTGATTTATGGAATTTGGCATGATAGGCATGATGCAAAAATTACTACACATATTTTCAAGATATGCTGATTTTATCTTACTACTGCTAGCAACTATTTCATAAAATATGTTCACTTAGCGTGGTGATTCTTTTCGCACACATGAACAGTGAAACATTATTACTCATTCAATGCTTGAGGTTAAGGATCCATTTATATATCAAACTGTAGCTTAACATTTTTCTTTGTATTGAATACAATGTATCTAAATTTGGATTGCCTACATTGTTTCAGGGCATTTTAGAATGAGTAAAATTTGCTGATTTTTTGCAGACTGAAGCAAGTTTTTTCGCGAGGCAACGGTTATATCATTCGATGCCTCTATCAATTACATGCAGAACGTTTTTAAATTATGATGGAATTGCTTTTCGATTTCGAAAAATGAGCTAAAATGAAGGATCAACCTGAATTTTGTCTACTTTTCTCAGCTTTGTCCAGCGATTACTTAGCTAGAAGCTAAAAGGGCTGTATTGTTATTTATATTTTTAAAAGGCATGTTTTGTGTAAAGCACACATGCTAAAGGACAATGCTCCAGAATATTAACAAATTTTCGCAACAGTTCCTCTTGTTATGTAGAATGTTGTTTAGTATATTTACTACTAAGTTTAGTCAACGTAAGCAATTATTCGAACGAGCTTGTGTTTGAATTGGGGTGGTCACACTGGACTTTTTGGCAGTGCAATTTTATAACTCTAATCTTACACAACAGGTTTTTTGAATGTGTATAGCTAACGTTACATTAATGAAATAATTCAATAGTTCAATTATAAAGAGTTTAATAATTTGAAGTCTGAATGAAAAGTTAATAATTTGAGTGGTGGGGGGAGTTAATCAAGATAAAATCCATTACCGGTAACTGAATATTGATTTTGTACTTCGGTTTGCATGCTAAGTTATAACTTCAAAAAATTTTAGTAAATTTGCAATTGACAAATAAACTGCAATAAACTTTTTATTTTTGATTGTTCATTTTTGATCAAATTTAAGCAGTCTATTGCATAGAATATATTAAGGGTTGCGGTAGGTCCTAACAGACAGGCCTTTGTTCTGTGAAGTGTTGTTACAAAGGTCAACCTGTCATTAGTCTATTGTGTGGCTGTAGCTAATAAGAAAATTGAACTAGATTAGACAATTATAAGATTATAGATTATTAAAATATATTCACATGATTAAGTGTCTGACAAATGTAGCGTATTCGTCAACAGCGAATAACTAAATCAAGTCGGTTATTGTTTTTGTGTGATTGTGTTTGCTAATGTGATAAGTTAAATCTGTATTGTGATTATGCGGTTCTACAGCAATATTGCTGCGTCGATTTATGTATTTTCTCTTTTGCACGTATTATGTGAACTGTTTAGTAATATGTCCTTCTCCTTGGAAGCGTTGATACTTAATGCTGATAAACAATAAAGAACCGTAGTTGAGTTAACGGTTGCTGCAAGACTTGCGGTATTGGCTTTACGTTATGCTCCAACTTCTTTGAATTAATACAAAAAGGTTTGATGGGGATGGACATTTTATTAAAAAGGGTAGCTCTCTAAATGAATTTGCTAAGAGACTCAAATCTTGTAATACAGCGCATTGTCTCCTCGACATTGCAAATATTGGTTCATAGTAGTCTTGTCACAGAAAAGTCTTTCAACAGCGTTCATCTCATGTCATGTCATCTACCGAACATTTCGTAAACTCATTTGGAAGAATTTGAGAATATTTGAAGAAGTTGGCGGAATGGACGAGTCATCAAAATAAATTAACGAGCAAAACAACAGTTCTAACAACAAAGAACAAATGCAAAGTTCTAGTTTCACCAACAACAGCAATGTTTGTGTACTTTGACGCAATGTTTAGAGCTTGATATACCAAATGAGAACATTTTACTAGTTTGCTCTCAAGAAACATTTTACATCTCAAAACGTTTTATCAGAAGTTTTTTGCCGACTCACTGGGAGCTGCAGAGTTTGCAATTGTATGATTTAGTGATATCGGTGGGGCACCCATTTAAGTCTGTTCTGATTTCAAAATGCATTCTTACTTATGCTTATGGAAAGGAACCAGTGATGAATGCAGAAGGAAAACAGTTTTACGCAGCCTTAAAAAAGGTAAAACTCAGAAACAGCAAAATTCTTGAAAACTCAGTGAAAAAAATTAAAGTTTTTTCAAAAGTTTAGAATTGCAAGAATTTTTAAAATATCTGAATTGCTCCACGCCGATCTTAACGAAGTTATAGTCAATTATAACTATAGGTAAGGATTATATTAATTTTAACCTCTCAAGATTATAATATTTCTTTTGAGGCAGTTACAACCCTTTTGCTATCTGATAAAAATAGAAATACAGAATGTAACAGGTATAGTTTTTATAAAACAAAAACTGACTCGTAGGAATGAAAGTCAAAGTATTGCTTACTAATAATATACACTATACACCATAGTCAAATTACGTCAATGGTAGCCTAACATTAAAAAAAGTTGCTTGGAAGGTCTCATGAAGGGTTAAGAAAACTGAATTTGTTGCCCATTTTGTTTGAACAAGTTCGAAAATATGACAGAGAAATTCGGTCGAAATACTATTTCTGGTGAATGGCGGCGCGGCTCGGAACGGAAGAACTTGCTGCCAGCTCGGCTCGCGCGGCCCGCAAGCGATCCAAAATCCTCTTCTGTAACACCTCTCAAGATTTGACCCCGAGTAACCATAAGGCAGACTGCGCAAGATATTCACAGTTTATAAATCCACTGTTTTAATCATCCATCGCCCTTTACACCCAAAAGGTTGAGAACACCTGCCTCGCATCCATTAAACAGGTTTAAAATTTATCAGGTAGTACTCTGCTGAGAAAAAAAGAGGGAAACTTATGTTTCGTCTATCCCAAACTATGTAGGTAGTCTATAAATGCTTCCAATGCTAGGTAGTAGTTGAATACTCTTGTCGGCACAAGGAAGCCAGCTTAGCCAAATTTGGGTTTTGATGAGGTACTGAGCTTGGAACAGTGTCTGAGTCTGCTTTGAGCTTTGGCAATACCAGCTATGCGTAGTAGATCCTAGGAGCGTAGTAAAAGCTGTGCTTTACCACGCCCTCTAAGTACATCCTTGAAGTCACTGCTTGGGTGTATTGTCCTTGACGGCCGTTGTTTGTTTCCGCCATTACTTCAAGGCCGCGGTTAAGCCTGCTACGGTTATTTGCAAACGGGGGGGGTAAACAGCCAAGCGGAGCCAAGCTGCCGACCCACTTTCACAATCCTCCCAAAAAGTCCGGCTCATCCTCACCTCCACTTGCAGCTTTAAAACTCCTATTATCGCTAATGGGTTCCTATGAGCTAAGTTGGACAGACTTTGCTGTCAGATAAATGCAGTCAGTACAATTGCATCTTAACAGCAATCGGTATGTTCTAATGCCGAGTGGAGAAAACTAGAAAGTCTTCTCAAGTTTATTGTGGAAAGCTAAAAAGTACTTGTTCGAAAATTCTAAGAGCAAATTACTGCACCTGAACAAGCTTAACTACAGAGGTTGAACTACGAAGCAAAACATATCCAGCTCTAGGCATAGAGATTAGCAACAAAGCCCACCGAAAAAAATAGTAGAGCATAAACTCAGATAGTAGATTAATGGGTATGTCACGTTATAAGTCACGGGAAGTGCAGAAGGTTTCTCAGAAAGTTAGACATTTTGTCTCGAAAGTTTCAGATTTGTCTCAGAAAATGTCTCAGAAAGTTAACAATTGTCTCGTAAGTTTGACTCGAAAGTTTGACAAACTTTCTCGAAAGTTTGACAAAATGTCTCGAAAGTTTGATGAAATGTCTCGAAACTTTTGAGACAAACTTTAATCTTCCGAAAAAAGTTCTGAGACTTTTGCCAACTTTCGAGACATTTTGTCCAAACTTTCAAGACAATTCTTCACTTTCAAAACATTTCTCAACTTTCAAGATACCTGCAAAGTTTGAGACATTTCTAGCTTTTCGTTACTAGCTACGTTACGTTACGTTCTAGCTATTTACATTTTCGCAAAACTTCGAGACTTTGCAACCTTTTGGGACATTCGGCTGTTTCGAGACTTATAAAGGCGGTAAATCGGATGCAGCCTGTAGCTTGCAGTTCTTATTCCTATCTGGCAAATATCCTGTTCGAAGACGAAGTCTAAACCGTATACCACTATGCAAAGTCTATTCCTAAAATCCAAGACCGCAACTTGGTTTATATTAACATGAAATCATATAAGTATTCAAGAAACGACAGAGTTCAATTAAGCGGATCATTTTCTTTTTTGGGTGGACCGGTCGGAATGGACAGACACAGCACTCGCGTAAATCCAATCTTGATTGCCAACTTAAGGTGTGGATCTGAGGTTAGGCAATCCACATGAAAGTGACCGTACTTGCGACCACACCAAGAGATGCCATTGGAAGCTTGCTCAACATATGCACCAGATTCCTTAACACTTAAAGCATCGGACAACAGATCGTGCAGCAGAAAACATGCACTAGGGCTTCCAGCACCGTGTGCACTTATTAGGACCCGGACATAAAAAATGGGAAGACATGACATATCACTATGAAAAACAAAAAGACATAACAGCAGAACTTGAAACACAAAATGAATATGAATTAATAGGAATAATATAAAGAAACTAGGTTCAAAAAGAGAACATTTGTAGACGGAGAACATTCGAGACATTTGCAGAGTTCTAAGACAGTTAACGTTCGAGACATTCAACTTTCGAGACATTTGTAAACTTTCGAGACTTATTATTTCGAGACAAAATTTTACAATGTCTCGAAATATTTCAGAAAGGTCTCGAAATATTTTGAAAAAGACTCGAAATATTTTGGAAATGTCTCGAAAGTTTGCATTTATTTCAAAACTTTGTCTCGGAAATGTGGAAAGTTTTCTAGAAATATCTCGAGACAAAAAACCAAGTTTCTGAGAAACCTTCTGCACTTCCCGTGACTTATAACGTGACATACCCATAAATACTAAATTGCAAATTAAAATTCAAAGCTTTAATGAACTCGCGAAGACAACTAACTTACACGACAAGTTTGGATCCAAAGTGCACTTTAGATGCCTCGATGTCTCCAGCCATCACACTGTGGAGATTCATCGGTTTGAATCTAAAGTTTATCTCTGCTAACGTTCAAAGAAACAAAAGTATACCTATTTTTTGGCTTACTTCAATGGCTTCCTTCGTTGATTTTGAAAAGTATCAGTTAGAGTTGATGTTAGTGTTGGGTTGGGTCGGCGTAGAGAAGTAGGTCCCTTCCGGAAACTTTAGTTGCTCAAATATTCGGTGTTCCGTTAGGCATTGTTCGATCGAAATATTTGAAATATTACTTGTTCTATATTTTGGCATCTGTCCCAAATTATCTTGCGAATACTTGATTAGTAAAGTTTATGCTGAAAAGCTTTGGTTCTTTAGGTAGCGCGCATTCTAGGAGATATTAGTCATCACACACCGCTTAGAAACCTAACAATTTTCAGGTCAAGTTGATTTATTCTCAAGTATTTAGGCGACGTACATCACAAACTGTACAACATTACCCCAAATTTAGATTGGCCGTTTGTCCGGATAGCATCACCATTTGTATAATTTTGAAGTTTCGAAGAATTTCGATGTATAATTTTTCAAGATAGAAACGACAGAATTGATTAAAATAACTCCACACTTTTCCAAAGGAGTGTGGATTGGAAATGCATGTCATTTCTTAAAAATATTTGAAAAAGTTTTGGGTTATTCGAATTTTGCTTCAACCAGTGTAAACACGAGCAAAGCAACAGCGTCTACCAATGATATTGGCTACACAAATATACCAAGATTACGCAGCACAAAACCTTCGACCAGAAATTTTAGAAATAAGTAACGTTGTTGCAAAAAGGAATACAGCCACATAATTTTCTTGGCTTTCTTGACTTTGAAAGGAAACAATTGAGCTAAAACTTGTAGTTTTCGCAGTGTTGCACCCCACTGCAATGACTATTCTTCTGCCGCATCTCACTGAAAAGTGAAAAGTTCACTGCTATGTAGATTAATGATATATTATTGTTAAGAAGTTTTGCTTATAAACAAAATTAGAAGCACAATTTCGATTACTCTTATGCAAACTATAATCCTTTCGTACGTATCTTGTGGAGATATCCGATTATCACTACTGCATATTGAAGCTTACGCTGACCGTTTGGTTTCAGTTTCAGTTTCAGCTCCAAATTTGTTCTAAAGTCTGACCAAAAATTCTTGGAACCGAACTGTGAGCGCTTGTCCTGAGTTAACCTTTGAAGTTAGCCTGTATAAAGTATATATTTTTAGAAACCTCAGGAGGAGGAAAATCCGGCAAAACCATCATATCCGGTCTATATCCGGTTACCTGATGCTAAATCGATAAAAACGCTTCAGATTCGGAAAGACAATGCTAATTCATTCATACTCTAGCACATTGGTCCTTGGCCCAAGACATCTCCGAAAATCCGGTCACATCCGGTCTATGTCCGGTAACCGGATGTCTAGGTCACAAAAACTGTACAGCAAGAAGGGTAGGTCGTAGAGTTTCGCTGATTGAATTTTTAGATTCAGCGGGTCGAAATTAGTCTATATACGAAGTTTTGTCCAATTTGGACCAAAATTGGGTGATTTATGGTCGTATCCGGTGCGAAAAAAACCGGAAAAATCGGTTTTTCCGGTCTGGTGCTCGGAATCGCGAATAAAAAATGTTAGTTTTTGGCACAATGAATATTTGGGAGGCTACTTTCATTTTACCGGTGTCAAAGTAATCGGATATCCGGTCGATTTCCGGTTCTGAGCTTTGAAATTTGAGATTTCATGGGCTATTATCTCAGTATCTGGTTGGTCCGGAAGTCAAATTATTTCATTAAAATGACATTTTGTCTATCCCTAACAAGCATCAACCTCAAATTACTCAATATCTGCTGTAAGTTTTGAATGATAGTGTTTTAAAAACGTGCTGATTTTGCTTGTTTTGTGCAATTGTTAAACCGGATATGCGATTTGATCCCATACGCTTAGCTTTGTCGCACGCAATATAACGTATTTTTGAACCATTTTTAAAACGCTATTATTCAAAAATTACAGCAGATATGAAGTAATTTGAAATTGATGCTTGTTAGGGATAGACAAAATGTCATTTTAATTAAATAATTTGACTTCCGGACCAACCGGATAGTGAGATAATAGCCAATGAATTCTCAAATTTCAAAGCTCAGAACCGGAAGTCGACCGGATATTCGATTACTTTGACACCGGTAAAATGAAAGTAGCCTCCCAAATATTCATTGTGCCAAAAACTAACATTTTTTATCCGCGATTCCGAGCACCAGACCGGAAAACCCGATTTTTCCGGTTTTTTCGCACCGGATACGACCATAAATCACGCAATTTTGGTCCAAATTGGACAAAACTTTGTATATAGACTAATTTCGACCCGCTGAATCTAAAAATTCAATCAGCGAAACTCTACGACCTACCCATCTTGCTGTACAGTTTTTGTGACCTAGACATCCGGTTACCGGACATATACCGGATGTGACCGGATTTTCGGAGATGACTTGGGCCAAGGACCAATGTGCTAGAGTATGAATGAATTAGCATTGTCTTTCCGAATCTGAAGCGTTTTTATCGATTTAGCATCAGGTAACCGGATATAGACCGGATATGATGGTTTTGCCGGATTCTCCTCCTCCTGAGGTTTCTAAAAATA
The DNA here is from genome assembly GCA_030248195.1 of Trissonchulus latispiculum. Classification (NCBI taxonomy): domain Eukaryota; kingdom Metazoa; phylum Nematoda; class Enoplea; order Enoplida; family Ironidae; genus Trissonchulus; species Trissonchulus latispiculum. Next base: position 18,700 of record JASAND010009727.1, read on the forward strand.
TATACTTTATACAGGCTAACTTCAAAGGTTAACTCAGGACAAGCGCTCACAGTTCGGTTCCAAGAATTTTTGGTCAGACTTTAGTTTCGGTTTCAGCAGCTGAAACATGTGCAAGCTGAAACTAGCTTTAGTGTCATGTTCAGCTGCTACAATAACACTCCTGTTGTATTATGCTTTTATCTTGTCTTGAAAGTTCAATATAAACTAAAACGTCAGTGATGCAGTCAACCTTGATTGCTATGAAATATCAAACAGACTTCTGAGCTTTCCGTGACGCCAGTTATGATCCATTGCAAACTATGAATGAGTCTGTCTGGTTTGAAAAGAAGAAAAATAAGTGCTAATTGTGTAGATTCAAAACTGAACTGTTTCAGCTTGAAGGCAAACAATGCATCTCTAATCACAGCATTTATAGCTAAAATGCTCAAAAACATAACATAGGTTCAGCAGCATTTGTCCGTTCAGTAACTATGAAACCTCTTGCTTTAAACCCGAAATGAAGCCACTTTTTAACTGCAGCGTTGCCTTGGACATGTCCTGTTTTGATTTGGAAAACTATTCAGTAGAATTCCATTCTTATGAAATTACAAGAACCAGTCTTCTTACTGTACAGTCAATATTAAACATAGCAAATGGTTTATTTGGAATCGTTGGCTACATACTAGCAATGATTGTATTAACTCGTACTTCAGACTTTCATACGGCCAGTTTCTGGTATCACAAGGCATTGGTATGCATTGAATTTCTGCATATGGCGGTAATAGTTGAACGTGGTATCACACAATTGTGTTCAGAATATGATCGGTACTATTTATGGGTTTGGTATGACACCTATTTAGGCTGGAATCTTGGAAATGCTGCAGCAATGGCAGCCGATACAATTACTATAACGCTGTCAATGGAAAGATGCATAGCACTCTGGTTGCCTATGCTTTTCTCGCGTATAAATTCAGTGCGTATTGCAAAAAGAGCTAGTGTAATTTCAGCTGCCTTTGGCTTAGTCTATGTACCTTGGATGTTTGGAGAGCGGGTGAAATATAATGCTAATTCTGGAAAATACTGGGGAGATGCTTCAGAATTCGGGCGAACAATTATATTTAGCACATACATAAGTACACTGGTGATAGTGGAAGCTATGAAAGGATTTATTTTGATTCTTCTCACGGCAGCAATTATCATTGGTTTTTGGCGAAAAAGTAAACTAACTGACAAAAATTGTCAAAGAGCCCGACAAGATAATTTGCTGTGTTTGCTGCAAATGTCCATGTCTATTCCTATTTCAATCAATGTTGCTATTTTTGCAGTGTACACGAAGCTGCAGCCAATCGTTGGTACAGCGGCAGGTCAGAGCTTGTCGTTTGTGCAAGCCCTTGATCAGTTGAAGCTCGCAAGATGCAAAGCAGTTCTAAGGCTATTTTTAAATTTAACAAACTATGTAGCCCACTGCTCTAACTTCTACATGTACACAATATTCTCCATGAAGTTTCGCAAGGCTGTGCTTGAGTTGCTCTGCGACGGTTTCCTGCGAAATCGGCAAAAAAGAAGCAAACGTTGGCAGCGCCATCCAAACGTAGTTGTGATTCCTGCTGATAACTTTCAACCTATTGATTTGATGTGCCATTCTAATCTATAAACTGTCAATTCTGTACTCAAGTCTTACTTTCGTCGTGTATAGTTCACAAGAGTTTGAAATGTTTCAGTGGACAACCTATTACCTATTCCCTTCCAGTACACCAAACTACCTAAAGCAGAAGCAGGTTTCTCACTGGTTTCAGAATCCAACATTTCCCTGAAAGGAAAAGCAAGAAAAGCAAAAAATCATCTACTCCCAAAAATACCGCCTCTTTTACATGTCCGATCGGCCAGACAATGAATTGTAGATGACCCTCAAACCTACTTATTTTCAAAATGAACAGAGAATCATATGATCGTTCAATTTACAGCCTCACTTTTAGAGCGCCCACAACTAGGAATCTGAGTTAGAAATCAGTAGTAAATGAACAGTGAGTCATGGCTCCAGCTGTGGAGATGCCTACCATGCACGGATACTGGTGAATTTTGTGATGAACTTGTGAAGCAATCAGAGTAGGATAAGTAGACAGACGTCAGGTGAACTGAAATTAAACGTTGATGCTCAGACAGACAGACTAGATTGTTTGCATGATTTTGTTACTGTTAGTTATCGTGACTACTGTATGAATGTATCTGGGTTTTACCCAAAATGAGTGATCAGTTTTTGGAAGTTATGGAAAGTGTATGCCAGGAGATAAAACAACGAAATTGGATCACTTCGTTGGTGGGCTACAGTTCTGCGAGTAATAACCTATATCTCAGCAATTACAGATAGGAAAGTTGTCGCTGTTGTCCAAAATGGAAGCTATGTTGTTTACCTTAGTCTTTAAAAATGTAAGTTATTTGTAGACAACTGAATGCATTCACTCGAGCTAATGACGTATGTAGTGCATGCGTTTTAAATATTGTGGAATGTCAGAAGTGTATCTAAGTATGCATAGGTGTAGTGTAGTAACGAGTGAAAAATAGAAAACACAGAAAAACAAAAGTCTGTCCCGGTGTCTATCCTTCTGATAACACCACTCGACAGGGCTGGAAATGGTTAGGAACGCGACCAATTGAGGAGTGTACGAAATATATTGTATTAGCTTCAAACGTTATCATATCGACAACAGCTACCATAACAGCAACCAGACCACGCAACAATTATTATGATTGCAACAATCAAATTATAGCAGACATAACAACCAGCCAGTTTAAACTCTGCTTACAATAACAATGATTCAATGGTCATAACTTCATTCTGGTAATGCAATTCAGAATATTATGAGATTATAAGATAAGAAAAGACGCACACGAAAACTTGTTTTGATGTTATATTATATATTATATATTTTGATGTTATATATATATATATATATATATATTTCATCAAATTTGCTCAATATCGGCGTTATAAAAAACTCAAATTTGGCTGTTTTCATACTTGGAAAATTTATTAAAGTCTCTTAAAATCCTACAAATCACCCTTCGATGTTCTTATTATTATTTAAAATTGACGAAGATTTCTTTGGCATCATTAAAAAAGCAGCACCTTTTCTTTTTCCTATATTTAAAGCAGAGAGATCTTTACTTTCAAAGAAACTACTCTTCAACCATTGGAGATGCGAAAGTATGTGAAAATGAGCAATATCGGTGATGGACGGAAGCCGCTAAGCTAACCTATAAGCTAAGCCGCCCTCTATGATCGTTCCACCACTGGAGCACAATATGTATGTATGCATGTATGCTATGTGTGCAGTCAACAGTAGTATTATTAATGGTACAGTAAAGCCTCTGACAATCAGGATTTACAACTGGAGGCCAATACCTACCAGCTTATTAGCTCACAACTAGCTTATAATTATTTAATTATACAATTATACACTGATTTTTTACTGAAAAGTGCTACAGTTTATACTAGCGATGGTGTTTGTGTGGTGTCGATTTGACTGATGATTGGAAATTCTTGACTGGCACTCTGTCAGTTTTCTACAGTCACACAGCAGTACTCCGGTTGCCAGGTCTGATAGATGCTCAGAATTCCGAGAAAATACTTAAAACCTAAATCTGGACAGGGACCGCATCGAATATTCTTCACCGCTCCATTCATTGTCGCAGTGACATCCACTCTTCCACTGGCTGCAAACGAAGTGCCCAGACCAGCACACCCCAGGCAGAGAATCAACAGTAGCGCTTTTATAGCCATTTCAGGACCTTCACTACAACTTGATGTCGGGAAGAAATGAAAAATATGAGTCGAAGGACGACAGTTATGTTCCATAGATTTTCAACAATCCTTCTAAGCAGTTCTAGAATACCAGGCTAGACTGACAGACCTCTAATCCTTAAGCCATGAAAAATTGGGAATATCTGACGAAAAAACAAGTAATTAAGGACTTATTTATCCAATGTGGCTCACAGTAGAAATGTAACTTATTCCAGGCTATTGCCAGATATATATATATGTTGGCTAAGTACCTACCTACGTCTATAAGCATCTTTTTATGACAGAAAATCTGTCAGATTGGAGGCTTAAATCTGATTTCCTTAAAACAACTGAGAATTGCAGTGATCTTTCGTTCTTTCTTTCAAGCTGTCAAGAACATAAAGTCCTAATTGAATTTAATCCTCATCTCTCAATTTTTACGCCTCATTCAAATCGGCTTCTTTCTGGTTGAAAGTTAAACTTTAGAAGTAGCTAAACATGAGTCAATGCATGAGTCAAGACAGCCGAGTTATCAGCCAAGCAGGCAGAAAATGCTGCCTAAGAAACCGGCAAAATTATAACTATATACGTCCTTTACGGCTAATTTATGATTTGTAAATGGCCGCAAGTCTCTGTAAGTTGGCTACAATTTACTGTAGTGTTGCTTGCCGGCCCGATGAAGTCTGCCCACAGTTGACTGCGGGTACCCACGGGCCCATGCGTGTGCGGACTCAGAGACCGATTTTTCCTAAAATAACTTTCTACACCTGTTCATTAGCATTATATCAGATTTATAATATTTTTATGTTTTAATGTTTACATGTCTCCTAACGACGATCATTATCTGTAGCTAATTTTTTATCAAAAAAGTTTCAATATTTTCTAAATGACCGGAGTAAATTCCTTTCCTTTGAATTTGCAATTGTTTTGATAGGCTGCAATTTATTCATCTATAACGCTTAGAACTTATTGATTTTAATCCAAAGAGTTTCAGTGTTTTAACTGTATTAATCAACTGTAATAATAAATGCGAAATTATATAAGTTACTCTTGTAATTGATTTCAGGAAGTGACCGAAATCAGTACATCGACATGCCTGTCAACCGCGAAGGCATTCACATCGTCGGTTGTGCTCTGCTCGGTAAGACGTCTCCCGATCATCACCTACCTCTTTTGGAACCCACTGGAACCATCTCCACCGAATGATATTGCTGGAGTATTTAGTTCGTCGTCATCAACCCCTTGATTCCACATTTCCATCCTTTATGACTATTTCTGCACGGAAAGATAGCTTATCTGACTGCGACATTTTTCTTCTGGCATCCGTTTGAGTTTGACCTATGTCGCCCGCCATGTGACGGCTCAGCCAATGTCAGAATTGGATTAAACTTTTCTCCACAGATCTATGTTTTACCATTTGTTTTGTGACACTGACACTTATATTTAGCATTCCATTTATGTTATTTTGAATTTTACCTCACTAGTGTGACGAGTAGGTTTGTTTTTTACAGTTTTCTATCAGAGCTTAGTTTAATTTGTTTGAGTAATTTCTACGAGATTAATCTCTTGTTTCGTGCAAAGTATAATTTGATTACGTACTTATTTTTCAATAATAGCTACTCTTTTGTTTCGTGAACCTGTATCTTTCATTTATTAATTTGCAAACCTCGAAATTTCCCATAGTCAATTTTGAACCTCTGTTTTCTTCGTAAATATGTCGTATGTTATCTATTTTGTAGAATTTTTCTGCTAATTTTCTTATGTTATTTCAATGTCATTAATTTGTTCCTAATGCGCAGGTTTGAGGATTTAATCTATATGTCTGTCTTGGCATTACACCTGCCATTAGTGTCGAAAAACCCTGTGCCTTCTGGTCACAGGAAAATACAAGTGTTGTCCAATTGGTGTGTGTTTTGACTCCCTATTAGGCCATCACCCATAGCCATAATGGTGTGTCTTTTATTGTAGCTTTAGTATGATTATTATTATTATTATTATTATTATTATCATTATTATTATTGTTATTATTATTATTATTATGATTATTATTATTATTATTATTATTATTATCATTATCATAGCTGTCTACCTGTTGAGCGAAGACTTGGTACAGCTCAACTTAACATGGTTAGATTTAATTTAATTATTAATATTTTATCCGAAATTTCAACTTACGCCTTTGTTAAATTAACATTATTAACACCCTCGTTTGACTATACATTCCAAATGAGGACAACTCCTCTTTCCCATGAATTACTTTTGAAAACTATTTTGTATTTTTACATTTAGCCACTCAATTCCAAAGATTCATATGCTTCTAATACGTATATTTTGCCCATATGCATAATTTTTACTTCTACATTGAAGCGCTACTGTTATGCGCTTAAGCGCTTAGCTAATATGCGCTTAATTCAATGAAAAATGCCGTATTGATTGGTCGCTTGCTTTGTGTGTATTTTCAGATTTAATATACCTATTTAGTATTGGACTAGTTAGTTTATTAATTTGTGACCTTGCAGTCGACCGTTTCCACTGTTTTCTACTGGTATTTGTAACATCACGCTCTGTGTTGTGTGTTTTCAGAGCTCAGCTCATATAGGATTCTCTGGGGGGGACTTCGGATAGCGAGCCCTAAGGAGATCTATTGGACCAAGATTACGCACGGTCAACTTTGCCGATACTGGTGGCTGTCGCTACCCTAGCAGCTACCCAAATAGCTCGACATAGCATCACCATGGGTTTGGGGAAATATTTGTCAAGTCAAAGCTTTCCCAACGTGTTATCAGAGTTGGTAAGTTCCTGGCGGCCACATTTATAAGTGTCATGCTGATAGTGCCCGGGCGGCTCAGCTATTTCCACAGAGCCAGGAGGTGGTAACCTGGCCCTGACAAAGATTTCCCTCAGCATACATGGAGACCTCCAAAATAAACTAATCTTGACTTAGAGGCCGCTCAGAAAATGTTCATGACGTTTCAAAACACAGTTAAGGTCCGAATCATACGGCAAAATTCCCCAAGACCCAACGTGAACCTAACAGCGAATCCAAGTCATTTTATCTTATGTGTCCAGACCTTAGCTGTGTACTGATATTTTGAAACGTCATGAACATTTTTTGGGTGGCCTCAATGTCAAGACTAATTCATTTTGGCGACCTGCATGTAAGCTGAGGGATATCTTTGTGAGGGCCAGATTACCACCTCCAGGCTTTATGGAAATAGCTGTGCGGGCGAACGGCCCGGGCCAGACTAACAAGGGACTTTTAAATGTGGCCGCCGAATTTGCGCTCTCTGTCCTAACATCAAATATGGCTCCGAATCAGAAGCTCCGCATCAGAAGCTCTCTCACCGGCCTATAGTACAAAAGCAATTTCGACTGCAGGAGTGCGGGAATTGTGCATATAGCGGAAATAAAAGGATGCAGCTCCCTGTATCGGGAAACTGGAAGCTCTCTGCCCCTGCGATTTAACCCGCTAAGCCCGCCCCCGCTGCTAAGAAACCGCTCTCTTGTGATTTCAGAGATCATTGCCATGACTTAACAAATTTGTTGAATTTTGTGATCGCCTCGGCAACGGATGAGACCATCAGAAAGAAGAAAGAAAACGGTGGATTGGCCAAATCTGTACGGAGTATCCTCTCAATTTAAATTGGGAATATATCCTACGTTTCAACGTTCCCCATTCCTCCAAGAAGTATCCAACGTGGCCCCATCCTGCGAGCCGACCGCCTGCCCTCCCATTCGAATAAGGAATCCTATACTAACCTAGAAACGTTTGCAGTGTGAAATATTCGTTAGAAACAATGTTAATTTTGTAAATTATCTTATGAATGATGATACTAAATTCAAATCTTAGCTACTCTGGTAGTTTTTCAAAATGGAGTCACTTCATGAGAAGTTGGGTTTAGTTAGTGTATCTTGGTGGTTGCGCGATATACAGTGGTTGGGTTCGGGTTTGTCCTTATTATCGGCAGCTGAGAATTAAGTATTATTCGGTATAGTTTTGTCAAGTTGGTTTGGATATCTGTTTGGATAATTTCTATATGTTCTTGCTGAAAATGATGTTTAATAATTTGATGTAAATTGGAAATTAAAAAGTATCATGTTAAATTCTGCTAATTTTAACTAGGTCTTTATTAGATAGGCACGAGGAGGAGCGGTAGGCATACACTACCGATTGTGAACCTGCAACTAGTTAGTCAAGTTTCGTTTATTAGTTATGAAGCACCAGTACAGACAATAACTTCCTTTTTACAGCAGCTAGTAATAGCCAGCCAGGAGTCACCTGTCGATGTGACCACATCGGTCTCGAAACTGGTCGCGTGATTAATACTGGTAAATTTCTGGGTGTTTGATATTTTCTTTTTTTCTTTATTAAATTGTTGTTACTATTTTAATATGGCTTGTATTTATTCTGAGATCCTGACTAGGACCGTGGCAGGTGTTTGCAAGCATGTACAGTTTATCGTCGATTGGAACCTTTCCTATGAAACAGCCTACGAATGGTACAGTATGGCCAATCAGGGGGCAGTTTCATAAAAACTGGGCTTGCATGCGAGTACTAGCAGGCTAGTACTCGCAAGACTACTGCGAGTTGCAATTGTAGGTGTTTCATAAAAATTTTCAGGGACTCGACAAAATTAGCTAAGGTTGTGCTGCTTCTGGTGGCACTAGCACTGCTAGTGCGAGTTGCAAGTATGCTAGTATCAGTATTTCCAAAACTAAGCGTAAATCTTTAAAAAATCATAACTATTTTTTCAGTAAACGAAATCATTTAAAATTTTAGGACATCGCAAAGAAAAGATTTCTCTTCCCATTATAAAAATTTCCAATCAAAAATCTGAAACTACACGAAAGTTATAGCACTTTTTCTGAAAGTTCTCTAGTCGAATATCACTCGAGAACTAGACTGCTGCTAGTAGCGGGGTAGCCTTCAGCAGCTGAAGTTTTATGAAACAGTTACTAGCAAGAAGCTGTTATATCAACTCGCACTTGAGTACCCACTAGACTCGCAACTCTAATGCTAGTACTAGCTTGACTGGAAATGTTTTATGAAACAAGTTAGGTACTTGACTCGCCTACTAGACTATGCTAGTAGTCAAGTCAAGTGAATAAAAAGTTTTATGAAACTGCCCCCAGTTGTCTCAGCTAATGCTTTTTAAAAGCTTCATAAAAAATTTGCAAGGAAGCAGCGGAGTTTAGGGTCATACATACGCAAACTGAAGGCTATGAAAATCTAAAATCTGTCTAACTTATACGGAAAGGGTAGCAAAAGGTAGTAGCGTCGCCTGAGGCAGTACCTACGATCTCCTTAGCTTACAACTAACATATAATCATAGAATCATACAATATGAACCGATATTCTACAGAAAACTGTTACAGACTATTGTCGCAATGGCGATTGTTTGGCGTCGATTTGACTGGGAGTCAGAAATTCTTGACTGGTACACTCTCAGTTTTCCAGAGTCACACAGCAGTACTCCGGTTGCCAGGTCTGATAGATGCTCAGAATTCCGAGAAAATACTTAAAACCTAAATCCGGACAGGGACCGCATCGAATATTCTTCACCGCACCATTCATTGTCGCAGTGACATCCACTCTTCCACTGGTTGCAAACGAAGTGCCCAGACCAGCAGATCCCAGGCAGAGAATCAAAAGCAGTACTCCCAGAGCCATTTTCAGCGTTTCTGCAACAACTTGTCGTCAGGGAAAAATGGAGAAAAAATGAGTGAATGTGAGCAATTTTATAGCAGATATCCTTCTAAGCAGTTCTAGAAAACTAGACTAGACTGACACTTTTTCCTAAGCCCTAATCTCAGTAAAAATTGGGGAATATCTGACAAAAACAGACCCTTTCTAGTCATTACTTACTGAGTTGGCGTTGGTTTTTACTTTATTTCAACCCAACCAAGGGCTCTGCGGACTTAACACCTACTTTTGTAGACATCTTTTTATGGCACAAACCTTCTACTTTTACAGGCTTAAGTGGGAAAACTCAAAAATCTCTTACTGTAATTGTTACGTGAATATGTTGTCACTTTTTTCTGGGATTTTTCTCAAATTCTATCCTACATACCTATACGTATACCGAATCTTAGAATAGTTTATGAAGGATTAGCAAGTACGAACTGGTTCGAGGATGAAGTGGAATTTTAATGTTTGGAGGATTAAAGGTAATTTTCAAGAAACGGCTTAAATTAATCTTTCCATTAAGATTAGTGAACCGTTTCTCTCAAATTTTATCCTATATAAAATTTTCCAATGAACAAATTCTTTAATGGTTGAAAGCAAAAAAGAAAAAACCAACAGATATGTGCATGGGGATCTACTTGTCAGCAGAAACACGAGCGGGAAGAAATTAACTTAGATGCATGCACTTAGAAATGTTTGTTTGCCGTGTTGTTCACTGGCCCAATTTTTCGTGGGCCGGCCGGTGCCAGTTTACGCCGCCTATCCAAGATACAAGTAGAAATATAATATATTTGACAAATTTTTTTTCAAGTTTTTTCCAGTTTTCAAGACAAATTGTAGCAAGTTTAAGGCGATAAGCAGCAGAAAGTCCTCCAAATGCTTACCTTAATCGATCTAGGAGCTCTCCTGAGCTTACGAGAATCTTTTGCAACGCGGCGCAGATGCAGACATCACGCACGGACACAGCTTGGGCAGCCCCTGCGCGTATGCAGACAGGGAACATTTTTCCAGGAATAATATCGCAGTGAAGCGCTGCTAACATTCACAGCAAAAGTAATCTATACCCGGCTAAAATTTAACGTCATTCTGGCAAACAGTGCACCAAAGTTTACCCACCCGCTCTCACTGTAGACAGCAGCCAGTCATGGCAAAATTAATTATTCGCACAGTATGCAGCAACACTCTAATCTCCAGGCAGCAATTTCAGCAAAAACATTTACGCTGATGCAGCCGACAGTCGATCCTCATCCTCATTCACCAGAGGGTCTAGGTTTTCGTAAAATACCTAGAGCCTAAATCTGATCACATCGCATGAACCATACTAACCGTGCGTAAACCCTTAGCACTGCGAGGACCACAATACATCTCAAGGACCTGCAATTCCACCATTCCCGAGCATCATTCAACGACTTTCATTCAACGAACTGAGGATTGAAAGATGTGTCCACTGTCAAGGGTGGGGGTTTTAGATCTTGAGTAGATCGCTCTACCACTGCGTCACATCCCTTAACACTGATACTAGATTATAACGCTAATTTCAACCTTTCGTAGTTCACGTGAAACGCTGGCATTTAACAGAGTAAATATAAACATATATTTGGATTTTAATCTTAACCTTAACTTGTTATACCACCAGTAACAACAGCAACGACAACAACAGCAATATCAAGAACTGCAGTCTCTATGACAAAACTCAAAACCGGGAAGGCATTCACATCGTCGGTTGTGCTCTGTTCGGTAAGACGTCTCCCGATCATCACCCACCTCTTTTGGAACCCACTGGAACCATCTCTACCGTATGATCATGCTGGAGTATTGAGTTCATCGTCATGAACCCCTTGATTCAACATTTCCATCCTTTATGACTATGTCTGCACGGAAAGATAGCTTTCCTGACTGCGACATTTTTCTTCTGGCATCCGTTTGAGTTTGATCTTTGTCGCCCGCTATGTGACGGCTCAGCCAATGTCAGAATTGGATTTAACTTTTCTCCACAGATCTATGTTTTAGCATTTGTTTTGTGACACTGACACTTATATTTAGCATTCCATTTATGTTATTTTGAATTTTACCTCACTAGTGTGACGAGTTGGTTTGTTTTTACAGTTTTCTATCAGAGCTTAGTTTAATTTGTTATGAGTAATTTCTACGGGATTAATCTCTTGTTTCGTGCAAAGTATAATTTGATTACTTACTTATTTTTCAGTAATAGCTACTCTTGTTTTGTTAACCTGAATCTTTCATTTATTAATTTGCAAACCTCGAATTTTCCTATACTCAATTTTGAACCGCTGTTTTCTTCGTAAATATGTCGTATGTTATCTATTTTGTAGAGTTTTTCTGCTAATTTTCTTATGTTATTTCAATGTCATTAATTTGTTCCTAATGCGCAGGTTTGAGGATTCAGTCTATATGTCTGTCTTGGCATTACAACTGCCATTAGAGTCGAAAATGTCTGTGCCTTCTGGTCACAGGAAAATACAAGTGTTGTCTAATTGGTGTCGGTTTTGACTCCCTATTAGGCCATCACCCATAGCCATAACGGTGTGTCTTTTATTGTAGCTTTACTATTATTATTATTATTATTATTATTATTATTATTATTATTATTATTGTTATTATTATTATTATTATTATTATTATTATTATTATTATTATTATTATTATTATTATTATTATTATCATTATCATAAGCTGTCTACCTGTTGAGCGAAGACCTGGTACAGCTCAACTTAACATGGTTAGATTTAATTTAATTATTAATATTTTATCAGAAATTTCAACTTACTTCTTTGTTAAATTAACATTATTAACACCTTCGTTTGACTATACATTCCAAATGAGGGTAACTCCTCTTTCCCATGAATTACTTTTGAAAACTATTTTGTATTTTTATATTTAGCTACTCAATTCCAAAGATTCATATGCTTCTAATACGTATATTTTGCCCATATGCATAATTTTTACTTCTACATTGAAGCGCTACTGTTATGCGCTTAAGCGCTTAGCTAATATGCGCTTAATTCAATGAAAAATGCCGTATTGATTGGTCGCTTGCTTTGTGTGTATTTTCAGATTTAATATACCTATTTAGTATTGGACTAGTTAGTTTATTAATTTGTGACCTTGCAGTCGACCGTTTCCACTGTTTTCTACTGGTATTTGTAACATCACGCTCTGTGTTGTGTCTTTTCAGAGCTCAGCTCATATAGGATTCTCTGGGGGGGGACTTCGGATAGCGAGCCCTAAGGAGATCTATTGGACCAAGATTACGCACGGTCAACTTTGCCGATACTGGTGGCTGTCGCTACCCTAGCAGCTACCCAAATAGCTCGACATAGCATCACCATGGGTTTGGGGAAATATTTGTCAAGTCAAAGCTTTCCCAACGTGTTATCAGAGTTGGTAAGTTCCTGGCGGCCACATTTATAAGTGTCATGCTGATAGTGCCCGGGCGGCTCAGCTATTTCCACAGAGCCAGGAGGTGGTAACCTGGCCCTGACAAAGATTTCCCTCAGCATACATGGAGACCTCCAAAATAAACTAATCTTGACTTAGAGGCCGCTCAGAAAATGTTCATGACGTTTCAAAACACAGTTAAGGTCCGAATCATACGGCAAAATTCCCCAAGACCCAACGTGAACCTAACAGCGAATCCAAGTCATTTTATCTTATGTGTCCAGACCTTAGCTGTGTACTGATATTTTGAAACGTCATGAACATTTTTTGGGTGGCCTCAATGTCAAGACTAATTCATTTTGGCGACCTGCATGTAAGCTGAGGGATATCTTTGTGAGGGCCAGATTACCACCTCCAGGCTTTATGGAAATAGCTGTGCGGGCGAACGGCCCGGGCCAGACTAACAAGGGACTTTTAAATGTGGCCGCCGAATTTGCGCTCTCTGTCCTAACATCAAATATGGCTCCGAATCAGAAGCTCCGCATCAGAAGCTCTCTCACCGGCCTATAGTACAAAAGCAATTTCGACTGCAGGAGTGCGGAAATTGTGCATATAGCGGAAATAAAAGGATGCAGCTCCCTGTATCGGGAAACTGGAAGCTCTCTGCCCCTGCGATTTAACCCGCTAAGCCCGCCCCCGCTGCTAAGAAACCGCTCTCTTGTGATTTCAGAGATCATTGCCATGACTTAACAAATTTGTTGAATTTTGTGATCGCCTCGGCAACGGATGAGACCATCAGAAAAGAAGAAAAGAAAACGGTGGATTGGCCAAATCTGTACGGAGTATCCTCTCAATTTAAATTGGGAATATATCCTACGTTTCAACGTTCCCCATTCCTCCAAGAAGTATCCAACGTGGCCCCATCCTGCGAGCCGACCGCCTGCCCTCCCATTCGAATAAGGAATCCTATACTAACCTAGAAACGTTTGCAGTGTGAAATATTCGTTAGAAACAATGTTAATTTTGTAAATTATCTTATGAATGATGATACTAAATTCAAATCTTAGCTACTCTGGTAGTTTTTCAAAATGGAGTCACTTCATGAGAAGTTGGGTTTAGTTAGTGTATCTTGGTGGTTGCGCGATATACAGTGGTTGGGTTCGGGTTTGTCCTTATTATCGGCAGCTGAGAATTAAGTATTATTCGGTATAGTTTTGTCAAGTTGGTTTGGATATCTGTTTGGATAATTTCTATATGTTCTTGCTGAAAATGATGTTTAATAATTTGATGTAAATTGGAAATTAAAAGTATCATGTTAAATTCTGCTAATTTTAACTAGGTCTTTATTAGATAGGCACGAGGAGGAGCGGTAGGCATACACTACCGATTGTGAACCTGCAACTAGTTAGTCAAGTTTCGTTTATTAGTTATGAAGCACCAGTACAGACAATAACTTCCTTTTTACAGCAGCTAGTAATAGCCAGCCAGGAGTCACCTGACGATGTGACCACATCGGTCTCGAAACTGGTCGCGTGATTAATACTGGTAAATTTCTGGGTGTTTGATATTTTCTTTTTTCTTTATTAAATTGTTGTTACTATTTTAATATGGCTTGTATTTATTCTGAGATCCTGACTAGGACCGTGGCAGGTGTTTGCAAGCATGTACAGTTTATCGTCGATTGGAACCTTTCCTATGAAACAGCCTACGAATGGTACAGTATGGCCAATCAGGGGGCAGTTTCATAAAAACTGGGCTTGCATGCGAGTACTAGCAGGCTAGTACTCGCAAGACTACTGCGAGTTGCAATTGTAGGTGTTTCATAAAAATTTTCAGGGACTCGACAAAATTAGCTAAGGTTGTGCTGCTTCTAGTGGCACTAGCACTGCTAGTGCGAGTTGCAAGTATGCTAGTATCAGTATTTCCAAAACTAAGCGTAAATCTTTAAAAAATCATAACTATTTTTTCAGTAAACGAAATCATTTAAAATTTTAGGACATCGCAAAGAAAAGATTTCTCTTCCCATTATAAAAATTTCCAATCAAAAATCTGAAACTACACGAAAGTTATAGCACTTTTTCTGAAAGTTCTCTAGTCGAATATCACTCGAGAACTAGACTGCTGCTAGTAGCGGGGTAGCCTTCAGCAGCTGAAGTTTTATGAAACAGTTACTAGCAAGAAGCTGTTATATCAACTCGCACTTGAGTACCCACTAGACTCGCAACTCTAATGCTAGTACTAGCTTGACTGGAAAAGTTTTATGAAACAAGTTAGGTACTTGACTCGCCTACTAGACTATGCTAGTAGTCAAGTCAAGTGAATAAAAAGTTTTATGAAACTGCCCCCAGTTGTCTCAGCTAATGCTTTTTAAAAGCTTCATAAAAAATTTGCAAGGAAGCAGCGGAGTTTAGGGTCATACATACGCAAACTGAAGGCTATGAAAATCTAAAATCTGTCTAACTTATACGGAAAGGGTAGCAAAAGGTAGTAGCGTCGCCTGAGGCAGTACCTACGATCTCCTTAGCTTACAACTAACATATAATCATAGAATCATACAATATGAACCGATATTCTACAGAAAACTGTTACAGACTATTGTCGCAATGGCGATTGTTTGGCGTCGATTTGACTGGGAGTCAGAAATTCTTGACTGGTACACTCTCAGTTTTCCAGAGTCACACAGCAGTACTCCGGTTGCCAGGTCTGATAGATGCTCAGAATTCCGAGAAAATACTTAAAACCTAAATCCGGACAGGGACCGCATCGAATATTCTTCACCGCACCATTCATTGTCGCAGTGACATCCACTCTTCCACTGGTTGCAAACGAAGTGCCCAGACCAGCAGATCCCAGGCAGAGAATCAAAAGCAGTACTCCCAGAGCCATTTTCAGCGTTTCTGCAACAACTTGTCGTCAGGGAAAAATGGAGAAAAAATGAGTGAATGTGAGCAATTTTATAGCAGATATCCTTCTAAGCAGTTCTAGAAAACTAGACTAGACTGACACTTTTTCCTAAGCCCTAATCTCAGTAAAAATTGGGGAATATCTGACAAAAACAGACCCTTTCTAGTCATTACTTACTGAGTTGGCGTTGGTTTTTACTTTATTTCAACCCAACCAAGGGCTCTGCGGACTTAACACCTACTTTTGTAGACATCTTTTTATGGCACAAACCTTCTACTTTTACAGGCTTAAGTGGGAAAACTCAAAAATCTCTTACTGTAATTGTTACGTGAATATGTTGTCACTTTTTTCTGGGATTTTTCTCAAATTCTATCCTACATACCTATACGTATACCGAATCTTAGAATAGTTTATGAAGGATTAGCAAGTACGAACTGGTTCGAGGATGAAGTGGAATTTTAATGTTTGGAGGATTAAAGGTAATTTTCAAGAAACGGCTTAAATTAATCTTTCCATTAAGATTAGTGAACCGTTTCTCTCAAATTTTATCCTATATAAAATTTTCCAATGAACAAATTCTTTAATGGTTGAAAGCAAAAAAGAAAAAACCAACAGATATGTGCATGGGGATCTACTTGTCAGCAGAAACACGAGCGGGAAGAAATTAACTTAGATGCATGCACTTAGAAATGTTTGTTTGCCGTGTTGTTCACTGGCCCAATTTTTCGTGGGCCGGCCGGTGCCAGTTTACGCCGCCTATCCAAGATACAAGTAGAAATATAATATATTTGACAAATTTTTTTTCAAGTTTTTTCCAGTTTTCAAGACAAATTGTAGCAAGTTTAAGGCGATAAGCAGCAGAAAGTCCTCCAAATGCTTACCTTAATCGATCTAGGAGCTCTCCTGAGCTTACGAGAATCTTTTGCAACGCGGCGCAGATGCAGACATCACGCACGGACACAGCTTGGGCAGCCCCTGCGCGTATGCAGACAGGGAACATTTTTCCAGGAATAATATCGCAGTGAAGCGCTGCTAACATTCACAGCAAAAGTAATCTATACCCGGCTAAAATTTAACGTCATTCTGGCAAACAGTGCACCAAAGTTTACCCACCCGCTCTCACTGTAGACAGCAGCCAGTCATGGCAAAATTAATTATTCGCACAGTATGCAGCAACACTCTAATCTCCAGGCAGCAATTTCAGCAAAAACATTTACGCTGATGCAGCCGACAGTCGATCCTCATCCTCATTCACCAGAGGGTCTAGGTTTTCGTAAAATACCTAGAGCCTAAATCTGATCACATCGCATGAACCATACTAACCGTGCGTAAACCCTTAGCACTGCGAGGACCACAATACATCTCAAGGACCTGCAATTCCACCATTCCCGAGCATCATTCAACGACTTTCATTCAACGAACTGAGGATTGAAAGATGTGTCCACTGTCAAGGGTGGGGGTTTTAGATCTTGAGTAGATCGCTCTACCACTGCGTCACATCCCTTGACACTGATGCTAGATTATAACGCTAATTTCAACCTTTCGTAGTTCACGTGAAACGCTGGCATTTAACAGAGTAAATATAAATATTTGGATTTTAATCTTAACCTTAACTTGTTATACCACCAGTAACAACAGCAACGACAACAACAACAATATCAAGAACTGCAGTCTCTATGACAAAACTCTTATTGATGTAGGGATTTTAGTCGAGTGGTGCTGCCGTCAAAACAAGACAGCACATTGCCAATATAATATTTACATAAGTACAAGGTAGGCGTTGTATGGATTTAAGATCGATAAAATTCGACAAATAAATACTTCTGTATAAGCTGGCAATCTTTAGAGCATTCTCGGCACAGACGGCAGAATTGTTTAAAATTTTCGTTCCCTTTTTCCCATTCTTTTTAATCGCGCTCGCAAGGCTTGCAGCAAGCTACGCCAGATATTTCCAAATTCTGACACCATAATGTCAAATCGTTGAACCGATTTCTTTCTCCGCAAGATCAGCCACTGCTATCAGGTCACGTAATTCTTCTTTTGTCGCCGAAGTATCGGCAAAAGTTTTTCGCAGACTGCGCGCTAGCTGTAGCGTATTTTTCGGCTGATTTTTGTCCGGACAAGAGTCTAGGTTAAAGTTTTGTATGGGATTGACGGTAGGCTTTGCATCATCGCTGAATATTGCACAAACCTGAACTCGATACTGCTCGTTGCAGGAAAATTTGCCCGGTAGCGCAGCGCTATTCAAATCCGGGTTCACCTCAACCATGTCCGGGTTTTCGATACGCTGAAGGAGGAGGGGTGCTCCACTGTTCTTGACTTTGCCATAAAATACTAGGTATTTCTTAATCAGTTTTTCAGTGTCGGGTTCAAAGAACGGCTTTTCCAGGGCAAACTTCCAGGCAACTAGGATTATCTTTTCCGAGTAGAAGTAGCTACGTACCGTGGTGGGAATGCAATGGTAGGGTAGGAGGGTAGCGGTTTCAGTTGCCGGTTCCTCTTTCTGGGGGCAGGGCATATCTTGAACATCCTGGCATTTAAGACTAAGCTGGGTCATGGGCAGATTTTCGTCGACCAGGCTGATCGGGTTTTCGGGTTCACAGATCCAGGTTAGATGATCCACCAGAAGCATGGCTTCGACCCGGTCGGTATCATCGAAACTGGATTTGGGAAACTCGAGCATCGCCGTATTGACGCCCTTGAAGTTGACCGTCGGACTGGGTCCGGAGGTAATCAGGATCGGAAAAACCTCACCGGTCACCTCAACCCAGCCCGGCGGCCAACTGGCGATGCTGGAAAACCAGAGGGCCAGGGCCCGGATTTTTTCCGACTTCCGGTCGTACCACCAGCGTTTGACCGCCAGCCGGCTGCCGGGTTCCGGTTCCGGTTTCACCGGACCGACCGAGAGAACCGAGGCTTGCTCCCGGTCCTCTCGATCGAAGCCTTGAAACCGGAAAATGTAGTCGCCACAGGGCTGGGTTCGGTAGAATATCACCCTGTCGGCGGTTCGTTCGGTTTCGCTCAGCGGGATGTCAGTCCATTTCGACTCGGACTCGTGTCGATACGAAATTCGTAAACTGTCCGAATCAATCACGGATTTCCAGGAAAGCAGAATGTCGGTCGGATCGTTACCGTTGACGGGGGCTCCGGAAAATGTGGGTTGTCGTGGTTTCGCTATGGCAACAGTTGTCGTAAAGGCAAACGCCAAAAGTCGTAAAATCATTGTCGTTTGAAGGGTTCGCTGCAAAAGTTGTGCTTTATACAGTATACGGCATTGTTTAAAAGTTGAAGCAGAAGATTTTTATTAAACATTTATCTTTACACTAACTCTACAGCATGTGTGCGCATATGTGCGTATCTATATGGAAACTATATCGAAGAAATACTAAACATATATACTACATGCATTAATTTTCAACCGTTTAAAAACAACTCTTTTTGAAAACGGATGTATGTCGTAGCAAAAATCGCTTCAAAATTTATACTATACAAACACTGGCTGAATAATGGTTTCACTTGTAAATATTAATAGTTCAGCTTAGATCAACCGTGAGGAACTTTACGATTTGGTGATTTTAAAACAAATGCTAGATTTTTAATTGAAAAAATGCAAGAAGGTTGAGGTCCCACGCTTAAGTCAAACTTTCAGATTGAGCTGTCATGAGACAGCTTTAGTGTTTAATATAAATATACCAGTTTGACTTGTCTATTCACAAGTTTTTACCTGTTGCACAAAATTCAGTATGACGTCAGAACAGTTTTACAATCAGTTTTTTTGAGGACAATAACTTGCAAACTTCGCAAAATCTTAATTGAGCATACGCATTTCAATTTGCACTTCGGCAGCACATTAAGTATAAACGTGCTGGGAATTCCCGTCCCATTAGGTTTTTAGGGTTATGGTGTAGCTAGCTAGTATAAATTTTAGTTACGTAAGAGCAATTTGTCAATGAAATGATAATGTAATAATTAATGGAATGTGAATTAATGACGTGATAGCTAATGAAATACGAGCCAAAGTGTTGTGACGTCGAAAACTGGTTATTTCCTCGATCATGCATTTACGACACGACCTTGTCATAAATCGCAACAAAATAACTAAAGTCTGGTCACCATTTTCAAGAATCAATTTTCAAATAATTTGCCCTTGAATCGAATTTTAAAAAATTTTAATTACAGTAAATGTGTAAGATTTGAAAAACCAAACGTTAACATGAAATAATAAGAGAAATTCCTGTGTAACAACCAAAAAGTAGAGTGTTGCACTCTGTTTTCGGAATGAAATTCTGGTTTTCGTTTAGATTTTTGCAGAGACTGTATTATATTCTCCGAGTTCTGAAATTTTCACGGATTAGTATTCCAACAGTAGTTTATGTACTGATTTTGACACCAATATTTTGTACTCATTCTATATTTATCATAATATTACTTATACTCATAAATGAAACTTTTAATTGTAATTTTTTGTTTGCTTTTCTCACTTTGTTGTATATACTTTACGAATGTATGTATGTATGTATGTCTGAAATAGAAAATTTCTGAACCTTAATTGGCTTTTATCTTTCACAACCATTTACCACTATTTTTGTTTCCTTACCATTCCCTGCTAGATAATTTTAAGCTCAGAATTAAATAAATGGGCGTCGGGTTCTTTTTGCATGTACACAATATTGTTTTAAATAGATGATTTGAACGTAGCAATCTATAAGCTTAGTGGCTTAGATCGACCAAAGAAGAACTATAGTGCTAATTGAGCAATCGTTAATCTGCAATTTGAACTATTCTTCTAATACGCTAAATTTTTCAATTTTTCATTTCAAATTTCGCTAACCGAATAGGACCCATGTCCAAAGCGAGGATCGAAACACCAACTTTCATATCCGAAACCAGGCACCCTGAACTCCCATATCAGGCTTAGCAATCTTTCCGATGCCTGCTTCCCTTACATCTCCCCCGGGTTTCCTTAAGACGCGTCCCGCCGCTTACTCAACTCGGAATCGAACCGAGCGCGCATCCAGCGCAGGGCATTCTGAGCCCAAGGGATCCGTGCTCCCCCGACACACGTTGCAGGCCCCTTTTAGATCCAACCAACCAGAAGCAACTACTGAGGGACCGGAGACAGGAGTCCAATCATGAGGCAGCCTCGACACATGTAGCGCTTCTACCACGGCCGGTGGACCAAGAAGAAACCAAGTACAAGCCAAAGACGGAAGGCGTCAGGCACCCTAGTATCCCACGAAACCAGGACCTAGAAGAGAGAAGGGAAAAGGATGGTTCAGCTTTTTAATCAGCGCTGAAAGTAAAGAATTGGTCCCACCGGGGATCGAACCTGCTAACCACTATATCACGGGACCTTCTGCTGAATTCCATACCGGGCTTATCAATCCTTCTTATGCCTGCTTCCCTTACACCTCGGCTAATTAATGGAACTACTTTGTTGCGCTGACTTACAAATCCGCGGCTTTTCACAAATAGTTTAATCTTGACTTAGCATACAGACATGAGCGTTTGCCCTTCAATTTGTATATATGCCTTAAATCGAATTTTGTAGGACATGACAATGTTTTTGGATATTATGGTGCTCTTTGGTTTTGCTATGGCAATAAACGGAGCAGATAAAGCCACGAAAGAATATGGCGGTACATAACTTTCCTATTTGGTAAAGGTAAAGGTAAAGTGACCCCTGGAGAGAACTCCAACATGCAGAAGGTTATAGGGTGCCGGTGCTTCTCTACGGTTTCATAGCCCGAAACAACTCTAATGTTAACTACATCTGTGGAAGGGAGCCAGCCCTCCATCAGCTTAGGCCAGAACACAGACTCCTGTTACCTTCCCACCGCAATGGTACCCATTTACCGACCAGTGACGGATTGACAGCTGGGTTGGCTGGAGGCGGTGAACCGATATGTGCTAATTGTCCCTTGCTCAATGGGGATTCCTATCTGGTTCAATCGTTACTAGAATATACACGATAAAGTGTGTAGTACATCACCTCCGACTCGAAAAATTCGCGGGTCTGGGTGGGGATCGAATTTGATCCTGATCATTCATTCATTCATTCATTCATTCATTCATTCATTCATTCATTCATTCATTCATTCATTCATTCGTTCATTCATTCATTTGTAACTGGTAATTCCTCTGATTTCAGAATGTCCTACAGGCTGGGATCAACTGAAACACTACGGCTGTGTAAAGTGGATAACATTTGACAAGACAGAGAACTTAGGAACAGTTTGCCAGACTCTCAATCAAAAATCGAAACTCCCAGTCTGGAAAAATGATGAACACTTTAGTCTGCTGGTTAGCTATATGTAAGAATTGCATTTCTATTCAATCATGTCACATTCCTGGTTGGTATACTGTAGTCGACTCGACTCTGAGCGTTTCTTACCCTTCTTATAGCAGTGGAACTGATACTTAGTCCAAACCAAGGTACTACGAATTCCAAACCGAAGTTTAAAAACCTGAAATTTTTGTTTCAGGATACAGAAGAAGGTGAAACACTCTTATGTGGGCCTAAAGGATAGGGGAATACGTAGGTATTTCAGTGACGTCAAGAGTGTATAATTAGAGCATAAAACTTACATCATCATGTACTGAACATGCTCTAGGCAAGCTCGGTTCGTTAATTCGTGACCCCCCCCCACCCTGAAGCCTCGGGGCGGTCAGGTAGTGTAACCTTGAACTATTTACACGCTTACATATAAATGTGTGTCTGTTCACTAATTCACTAACCTTTGGTTTTGTAGGTATTAACTATCCAATTAACCTTAGGTAGGTATTTTGATAGTAATTAATTATAACTTTAGAACAGAACGTAGAACAAGATCTTTTTAACGATATGAAAATTATGTAGTTAGGTTCGGTAATCTCTCATAAATTCGGCAACAACGTAAGGCATTTCAAACAAATAGCCTTTTGCTTTATTGCCGCTTTTGTAAGAGATTGCCAAAACAGAACTATAGAATTTTATATGGTTAAAAAGATATCTTTCTACGCAACATAATGATCTAAAAATTATTGCTGCACGATTTTCATAGCTCAAGTTATAGTATTTAATTTGTCGAACACGCCCGTTTTTATTCCGCTGGAGCGGAATACCTAATACGGGGATGTCCTATCTTTTGCGTGTAATTGCTTAGTAGGTTTTGAAAATAGCCTATCTTTAACATGTGTCTAGCTATGCATCATTTTTTGCGTCCACATTATGCAAATTAGGTCAGATGCTCAGATTTAAAATGGGAAGCTCAGTTTTAACTAAACGGTTGCTGCAGAGGCACAGTTACTTCACAGACCGAATGTGTCTCCTTCGGTTGGTTTGGAATCGGCACGTACACCATGCGAAAAATTCTTTTCCCGGCCCGGCCAGTCAACTTTTTTGCACCGCCCAAATATTAAATATACTACAAACAGACAAAGGTAAAGGCAAGAGCACCAGTTTTCTCCAGATTTTCAGAACGAATTTTTGCTAAGCAGCTTAAAGCAGATTTGATTTTGCTTGCGTGAAGGTAGAACATTACGTTACTAAGATGTAAGATAACTTACTATATATATGATTTGAACCGTCTTATGACTTCCTATTAGTTAATCGTAGAATCTGCATTTGTTTATTCGTATTAAGATTATAAATATCACAAACAATAATGGCAACCTGTATCGCCTGACTACATCCTTCCAGACCACGGATCGGACTTGTCTACTAGGACCCTTGCGTGTGGGGTTCACACGCACTTCTTCATTTCAAAATGGCAGCACAACTTACGAACCATGGCTCCAGGGCCTCTGTAGCGGGGGAGCAGAATATAAGGCCCACCAGTGGATTTTCGGATTCGACCTCGGACCTCTCTACCCTATCTCGGTCAGGCGTTACATCTAAGTTTAAGAAATGTGGACAGAAAACTTGTAAATTATGCCCTGTTATGAATGATAACGTTATAATATCAGAAATATATGGACACAGAAAGTACCAAATGATAGATGAAATTCCTATAAAAGAACTCACTTGTTCAACTAATAACGTGATATATTTTATTAAATGTGAAGGATGCAATATTGGTTATGTAGGTGAAACGTCACAAACTATTAGAACCAGAATTGGACAACATAGACGGTCAATATGTAATAATAAACACGGGTGTAAATACTTAATGCAGCATTTTAACAACCGTATATGTAAAACGTTTAAAGTTCAGATATTGGAAAGACTTAAAGATACTGGGGATAAAGAAACGAACAGAGTAAATAGATTAGAAAGAGAAAAGTATTGGATTCGTAAACTTAAGACAAAATATCCCTATGGCTTGAATGAAGTATTATCGGGACAAGACTATGATAATGCGGTATTTTATAACTTTCAGAAAAAAGACAAAAAAGGAAAGAAAAGAGGAAAGAAACGCTGCATTAAATCTAAAAATAAAAGCCTCTTTAATGCGAACAAATATGTAGCAGACTTACATATGTTCAATGCTAAGGATCCCAAAAACCTACGACTAAACATTATTAATAATATTATGAGTCTTAATAAAAAGGATACAAAAGCGTTATGGTTACACATAATTGATAGGAATAAAACAGAAATAGACGAGATAATAAAGGATTTAATAATCTATAAAACATGTAGTCATAAGGCAAAACCACCAAATAAACCTGTTAGATCTAAAATTTATGTAAATTTTATTAATCCAGGTATAAATTACTTGAACCTAAATAGTATATTTAACCACGTAGACGTTTCTAAAGCTTGGCCCACCATTGCAAAACCTTTGGATAAAAATCCAATGGTAATATTCTCATACGATAAGCCTTTTTCTATGAACGTGTTTAACTACAAGCAATTCATAAATAAAGTAAATATAAATGACAACATAGAATGTGACTGTCATACATCCCCTTTTAAAGATGAAAACCACTTACATGTTATAACAGGAGATCTCGGTATAATTAAGGACAAAAATTTAAGGTGTCTTTTTGAGAAAGGTACTAAATACCGGCCTCCTAAACCTATTAATTGGGAAGAAATAACTAGAACTCTTAGTATTTCTATATATAAATACATTAGTTCTAAATACAAAGATAACATTGATGAATTTAATTTATGGATAAGCAAAGTACTAGAGCAATTAGATATAGCTATAGATAAAATAAAGTCATACAATCCGGACAACCATGAAATTATACAGTATTCTGAACAAGAATTAATAGAATTACAACGTAAATATATTATAACCAGGGTAAACAAAGCATCTCAAAACTACGCATTTATTTGTAAAAAATTTTATCTGCAATCTCTTATAAAAGAAGTTGGTCTAGGACATAACAACACTTCAGATACATATGAACCATGTGATATACCCATGCACAAAATAATTGATAACTTAAAACAACAGTCACAACAATTTGGTTTTCCAGTAGATGATAACGATCTTAATTTACCATATATACAACTTATTCCTAAATTCCACAAAAAACCAGTCAAATTTAGATCTATTATATCTAGTACTAAAGCAGTTACTAATCAAGTGTCTATTAGGATAGGCCAAGTTTTCAAGGTTATACTTAAAAGACTCAAAAAATACAGTGAAGTCATAGCTAAGTTTAACGGTGGATGTTCTCCTTATTGGATAATAGATAATAACCAACCCATATTAGATAGGTTAAAACAAATATCGGATAAGAATGCGGCTAGAAACGTGTATACCTACGATTTCACACAGTTATATACAAACCTTAGACACACTCATATCATGGAAGCAGTGGAAGGTGCAGCTAAGTTGGCATTTGGGTCCTCCAATCGCAAGGTTATTATGTTGGAAAAATCAGCACATTTTGTAAATTACACTAATTCTAAATTTGCGTTAATTGCGAAACCTTTTGCAAATTGGTTAAATGGTTAATTTCTAATACGTTTTTCAAACTGGGAAATAAAGTTTTTAGACAAAAAATTGGTATACCTATGGGCACTAGCTGCGGACCTTTCATGGCTAACTTAGTTTTGTTTTGGTATGAGTTTAAGTATATCAAAACACTTACCCAAAAAATGGATACAGAAAAATTGGAACTTTTACAAAATATATTTAGATATATAGATGACATAACAACTGTTAATGACAACGGACTAATAAAAACAGAACATAAAAATATATATCCTCCAGGATTAGAATTGAATTTAGTGAATGTATGTCCATACGTAGCGGAAGTGTTAGATTTAACAATTAAAGTATTCAATGATAAGTTTACTCATAGAATTTATAATAAAAAAGACGATTTCCCTTTTAAAGCAATTAATTACCCGGAAATAGACGGAAATTTCTCACAACTTACGTGCTATAAGGTATATGCCAACGAACTAAGTAGAATTTCTAAGTTGAGCTATTATGAAACAGACTTCATTGTACAAAGCGCAAAATTAGTAAAAACACTTAAGCCCGGTTCACACTGCAATAGGTTTAAGGTTTAAGGTTTTAGGTTTAGGGTTTAAGGTTTAGGGTTTAAGGTTTAAGGTTTAAGGTTTAAGCAGTTGGGCGGGAAGGTTTAACAAATTTCTGAATATCACCTGATTTTTTATATCAGCCAGTGTGCACTCAAATCTCCACGGATTTTAAAATTTTTTAGTTCTGTGTATAAGTAAGAGATTCTAGTATGCATATAATGAAAATTATTAACTAAACCTTTCATATATAATCCAGTGGAAGCTTAAACCTAAACACAGAGTTAAACTATTTTTAACTCGGCTTGCTTAAACCTTAAACCTTAAACCTAAAACCTTAAACCTTAAACCTTAAACCTTCCAGTGTGAACACTTCAGCATAAATCAACTAGTTTAGCCTTAAAGCTTAAAACTTAAACCATAAACCTTAAACCTTAAACCTTAAACCTTGTGCAGTGTGAACCGGGCTTTAGGAATAAACAATATAGTAACCGAAAACTAAGACGCTTTTTCCTAAAAACAGTAGAAAAGCTCTCCAAAACAAGACAATTCAGTTTCACCCCTTTAGACGGATGGTTACAGCTTACAAGTCAGATTGGATAGAAATATACGTTTAGCACTATCTATGCTTGTTTAACGTCACTTCTTGAGGCGACCAGCGGCGAAACCTTTTTCATTTATTTTTATGGTTTTCTTAAAAACATTTGTAAAAAACTGTGTTCCACACTGAACCACTGACGAGCCGCACAGTGGATGTGTGGATATGGTCTGGTTACGGTCGCATGCACTACTTATATAGATTGTATGTAAGTTTTCTGTTTATGTGTAACTGTATACACTTCTATCATTTGCAATGTGCAACTAAATTGCTTTCACAGCGTATTGTTGTATTGCTACACTGTATTGCTCTGGCAGTCTCTTACGATTATGGAGAAGCCACGCGATAATAGTATAAATGTAAAACTGATGGTACGTTTGACGCACAACTAATTATTTCACATCATACTAAATGCATTGTTGTCTTGGAATAACCCAATCAATACGATGCATATTTTTAAAATCATCCGGATCAGGAAATTTCAAAAGTTGGAACTATACAAAATTCTTATTTCATCCACCATATATTAAAATATTTCAACTTCAACATACATAAAATTTTCCGCAATTACAGAATAGAGCTAGACCCATAGCATAGTTTTGCTCGTACTACCATTTGAAGACCACTCACTCTGATATTCAGGATTTTACAAATTTTCCTGATGTTAAACTTTTCCCTATTGATACCAACAAGATGAGTATCATTTGAAATTCCTTGGCAAGTCGAACATTTTGTGAACAAAATAAACTCCCCCCCCCCAGTCATACAGTTTTCAAAAATCGGAATTCCGGATTTTAAGAACTTGGTTTAAAAATTTTCTGCACTTTCTGCAATATTGCTGTCATTTGAAAGATCTTGATGAGTTGAGCACATCTTAAAATAGAACTCACCGAAAGCTTTCGAATGATCAGCATTTACTGTGGGTCAAGGATGGAACCAGGTCCTTTTTGGACCGGGTCATCTGCTGCTATCCAGTCCTTATCAGATGGTACTGATTTTCCACAATATTTGAAAATCTTTGCTTCTACACTTGTGAAATATAGAAGTTGAAAAAAGTTTATCTACGGCAGACAATACCAGACTCTTTGTAAACTGATAATGCCTTAATTTAAGTGTTTGGACTGATCACAGAGCAAGCACGTCAAAGATGAGCTTTTTGACATTATCAAGTTTTTTTGGCAAGAGTTTTTATTCTTAGATGTCTACAATTTGGTGTACTGCATATTTAAGTCTTTGCTCGACAAATCTGATGCTTTTGGGTAAAACTGCTAAATTTTGAAATTAAAATTAATTGAATTTGAATATAAACGTCAAAACACTATTTGGGCATACATTACACAGATGCTAGTTCGACAATACAACAACTCTCATTAGTTTAAACGTTTTGAGCTTATAGGAACGAAGGAAAGGCAGTCACATCGACGCAAACATAAGTCCAGTAGGATGGCATATCAAGAAAAACAAAAATCAAAAAGTCTCTTAAGTTGTTTCACTCTTACTATCTTTTCGGACCTTTGTGAAAAGTAATTGTGACAGGCAAAGGCACCTGAATGCTCAAGCAGTATTGAAGTAAAATTTTTACTCAAATAGTTCTCAGTCGAGGAATCATGCCCTTTTTGGGCACTACTTGTTGAAAAATGTCAGCGTTGTACATATGTTTACATGCTGAGAAGCTCCCTACATTTCGGCCTTTCCTATTACAAACTCTTGAAATTACAAAGATTCTCTACTGTATGCCTAAGGCTAATTAGCGAATCGGCGAGCAGGCAAACATTTACTTTAAAGCATGTAAATCTGGAAACCCCCTGCCCACGGGGACACAACGAACCGAGCATGTCTAGCATGTTCAGTATATAATTGTGTAAGAGTTTCATCGCTTATTCTATTATGTACTCTTGGTAGCGTTATTTCTACTCGTTTCAGTATTTTAGGCTTGACTTTCCCTGCTTTAACTCACTTCAAGAAAAAGTTCGCTTTGACTCGTTTAGCTTAGCAAACATTTCTCCTGTTGTAAAAATCCGTTAGACCTAGTCTAGAGGACCAGCTAGTGTAGTCAAACAACCATTTCTATTTTTCACTTTAGACGGAACTTGGAAGCACCACGAAATCAGTTTGTTTGAGGGTGGCAATCATTGTCCGGAAGAGGGAATCCGGTGGCATCCCGGAGAACCGAATCACGATTCCGGTTCCGGAACCGAAAGATGTCTGGAAATAAAGGATTATATTATGGTCAGAGACCGGGGCGAGTATACCGGAGATTTCGGCGTTAATGATGTTGGGTGTGAAGCCATTTACGATTATACTAAAAATGAAGAAGGAAAAATTATTACTCTGTGTCAAATAGACTTTTTCGATCGTCAAAATGATCCAATCTGTCAAATGAAGTAAATATTTAAATAAAGAAATAAAAAATAATACTTAAATAAATATTCTACTAGGGTGCTCCGTTGAATTTACGTGTATTTTTACCTTAACGCTAGAAAAATATTTACAGTGCAATTTTGTGTTTCTAAAGGCATTCCTATGCTATAATTTTTAGCTCGTGTATGGTTGATCTCGGCAGCAGGTTAGAGTAGGGTTTTCACCTTAAAACATGCTTAAGGTAATTTGAGGTATAATTCTTTTAGTCTGCCAGAGTTGGACATTTGTAGAAGTAGAAGATTCCGAAAATACAATAAAGAAACAATCATAGAAATTTAAGGTGCTGGTATCCTTTTGTGCAGTGCTTTTGTGGTGATTTTTCGAAACGCTATAACTTTCGCAATTTTGGGAGTTGGAAAGAGCTTTATACATAGTTTTAAAGCTTATAATCTGTACATTAACATGAGCTTACAGAACTGGCAAAATTAGCAAACAAATAGCAGAAATTTTCTGACAAGCTGACATCTGACCTACTGAATATAGACCAAAAATTTTTGAACATCGATTTCTCAAAACTGTAGAATCGGCCGAAATTTTTTCTTGTGCCATGATATGAAGGACATGTGGGCCGAGGGATATTTTTTTGGATTTGGCTCAACAAGTCTCAGTACTCCAGAAAATCCGGCAAATGCGCGATGACACGAAATTTCGCAACTTTCTATTCAGTTTTCTCACCACAGGAGATGTTTTAGCTCAAACCAAGAAAATTGTCCCTCCGCAATAGGGCGAATTCTCGTTCAGCCAAAAATCACGCGAATCCATTGGGTAGTTTTTGAGAAATCAATGTTCAAAACAAAATAATCGCAATTTTGCCAAAATGGTTTTTCGGCGAATTTCCTAGCTTAAAGCAACGAACTCCAGCGAATAGGTATTTATAAAATGCGCAATTGGACAGTGTATCGATTGAGTATAAATAAGCCGAAATTGTCTGTAAGATTTGGCAGTAATTTTGAAAAAACTGATTTCGTCGAAAATGGCCATTTTTTGACCCCGAAAATCCTTTTTGGCTTATACTGCCTTAACCACTAGAGGTAGCTCAAAAGTTGTAAAAGCAAAAATGTTCATTCTGGTGCCCTCTTTCCAGCCATAACAACCAATCCGGTGTAGCGACTATGTACTGAGAGAATAAGGGCAAAAACCAAAACTTTCTTGTCTTTAAACCTAAAAATCCGGGACTGGTCCCAGAATGTTAAAGAGCACGAAAATAAGGTATTTGGAAAGTTTCATCCACGTTCATAAAGAATTGAAGCTTGTAGGGTCGAATTTACACAAAGCGATACCAGCACCTTAAGCCAGAACTGACATCCTTCCTTGAGCTTAGAAAATACTTTATAAAATTTAAGCTTATTTTGAGATATAATCTTCCACGTGAGCAGTCTGCAGGTACATATATATGAAATCTGCTGACAAATTCCGTATCAAGTTCTGAGCTTAATTTACAATGGGAAGTCGAAAGGAAGCAACCCTGAGTGGTGAGCATTACTGGTTTTTAAATTTCGTTAAGATTATAATTTAAAATTTGAAAGTTAAAACTAAATTTAATTTTTTAAATTGTTTCTGCTAGTACAGAACTTGTTTTTGTGTGCCCGCAAAGGTATCAAAACTTACCTCGTGGAAGCCGACTTTTGATAAGTTACTAGGCAGTTTAAGGTGGAGGTATTGCTGTGTGTAAATGTGACCCTACATGCTTCAATTCAATTCGTTATGAAAGTGGTTGAAACTTTCCAACTACATTATTTTGGTGCTCTTTACCATTCTGGGACCAGTCAAGGCTTTTTATTCCATAAGATTAAAATTTTTAGCTTTTGCCATTCTTCATTTATGATGGAAGAACTTTCGTGTAGGGAATCTGAAAATACTAAGCTTGAGATAGCCGTTAGCCCGCGGATCTCCGGAGTGATATATACACACAGAATTTAGAATTTGTTAATTCGCTTTACTCCATATGGAAAATTTGTTGCTGTTGTCCATTTTGCAACTCTGCAGTGCAAACTAAATCAAAATAGAAAAGTCTACATTTAAGTGTTAGGATTAAACAATTAAAACCATCCGGACAGTAAGCCAATATTGCCTAGCATAATTATCTCATAATTTGCTTTTATCAAAATGTTTTATACTTGTTATATATTTTATCAATTAATTTACTGGTAAATTAATTTTTGCGAGTTTCTAATTTTTCAGCCAAACAAACTCAAAGCGTCAGCACTCCAACGGCGGTAAAACGGTTTCACATTGAACAGTTGAATGCGGCTGGAAAGAAGTTCTTTGAACTGGTCAAAGAGGGAAATGTGGAAAATATTGAAAAATTCCTAAAGGTAGGAAGGAGCAAAATTGAGCATGCTAATAGTATTGATTAGCAAGAGTTTATAATAGGAAGAGTAAGACGCCAGAGGGCGTTCTGCAATAATTGGCTTGCAAAATTTCTGGGATGCCGCTGGCAATTGGCAGCACGTGATTGGCTAATCATTTTGTTTACGACAACGGTTAGATCTAAAGTGACCCACCTGAGATGTGATCATTCTGAAATTGATATGATTGGCTTAGTCCGCTTGCCGTAGTAGCCTATATGGTGAATAAATTGGCAGGAAATTAGTCTAATGGTTTTCTTGTTGATTGTAATGCTCTTGTTTTGCCCAGCAGGAGCTTTGATAGTTGCATAAAGTATTTCATATATTTCAAAAGGAACAAAAACAATAAGTTGAAAATCAATGTATGACTCAACTGTACTCACTCAGTCAACTCAGGCTAATGAGTCTTTAGACCTCCCAAAACATTCTCAATTTGGTAAGCTGACGAAAAATTGAATCAGAACTTTATTCATTTCGGCCAGTCTTCCTAGTGTCACCCTTGTCATACAGCAGTGTTCACAAAAAAATCAAAAATAGATTGATGGCAATTTCGCAAATGAAGTCCGATCGATAAACTTTCGGTATGTGTGGGACGGCAGTGGCCCTCTCTGCATATGGTGCAAATTTCATGCCGGTAGCCCTTGTGTAGCGTGAGTAATAAAAAATATTTTTTGAATATTTTTTGTGAACGAATTCATAAAAAATCGCTTGTTCACAAAAAAATCACCACCGGATCTGATCTGAGGATATAGCTAGGAAATTTTTCTTCTCATGCATAAATAGAGCATAGTCCATAGTGTTATTATGTAAAAAAATTTAATTCCAAGTCTTTTTGCACAGGCTGAACTTCGATTTTTGGTTCTCGGCCCCTGAGTCCAAAGTGGGTACACAGGCCAATATGCTTGACCTTTATTATTAATACCAGGAAGCTAGGAACCGCTGGTGAAGCCATAGTACATGGCAGGGAATCCAATATATGGTTGGATAGCTTAAAGTTAGGATATGTCACATGCATAATATAAAAGGTAGCTGCGCAGAGCATAGTGAGTACCAGCAAAAATTTCAATGTTGGTCCTGAGTTGTTGGAGGGTCCGATTTTGGGTGGGTCGACTGTTTTGGGTACCCTGGTCGGAGGAGTTGGACCTCGGCGGTCAAACTTACATATGTTATGTTAGGCTTTTTGCCATTACCATGCAAAAAGTTTCCGGCTGCGTGGCCTTTTGTTAGCCGTCTAGGTGAGGTGGGTGATTTTTTGTGAATTTTCGGGGTGATTTTTTGTGAACATTGCTATACTCTTATGTATTATCATGTAAATATACAATATAAATATTACTAATCCATAATTTTGTAGGCTACAAAAGTCTTCGATCTGAACATGCTGCTGCTAACGGTATGAGCGCTCTTCACGTGGCTGTACAAAACAACTCTTTGGATGTTGTAAAGCTGCTACTGGAACAGCCAAACATAAACCTACGAGACTGTGTTCTGCATGCAATTAAGTCTGTGACCTAGAGATTACGCAAATACTACTGCATCATATCAAGTAAGCAAATGCAGTTGTAGAGGGAAGGAAGCAGGTGTAGGAAAGATTGATAAGCCTGATATGGGAGTTCAGCTGATGGTGGATCAATTAGAAGCAGAAGAGATAGCCCCTACGGGAGGCGCTAGGCACCCTAGAACCCACGAAACCAGGACCAAGAAGAGAAAAGGGAAGAGGGAAGTTCCGCTTTTCATTCAGGATTGAAAGTAAAGAATTGGCCCATGCACCTATCAAAAGATGTTGAGTACACCAACCAAGCAAGATTCCGCGGATGGGGGCGCATCAAAATTATATTTTTTATACATCACGGAATCTTTTTGATGCAAAAACCAGCCAGCTGCATTCCTACCGATCCAGCTTAATACCGTGGAATTTGGTTAAACGTAATTCTTGGCGTAATTTCCAGCTGTTCCAGCTTTAAATGATTTTAAGGCTAAGCACAGTCAAAGAAACATTTAAGCTGAAATCCAAAAACGTTGGTTCAATTAAGTTTAAAACTTACGTGTCTTA
>JASAND010009728.1:0-64492 GCA_030248195.1 Trissonchulus latispiculum
ACTGATAGTATACTGAATTTATAATGATTAATTTGTAAAATTTAAATAAATATAGTAAATTTTTAATTTTATTTTTTAAATTTTAATTTTTAAAATAAATTTTAATTCAATTTATAACAGCATTGTAATACATTTGTAAATTTCACTCTAGTATTTTAAGCTACTATACATACAAGTGTTTCGTACTAATTTTCCCTTTCCAAGAATTATATACGAAACTTTTTACAGTTTCGCCAACTACCCAGTAAAACACAAGGATTAATGAGATAAGGATGAGGTGGCATAAGAAACGGAAAAGGACAACTACATTATATTATAAAGGCTAAAAGAAAAGTTGAAATCAAAATGGAATGGACGGCTTAAGAATTGTTTTCAAGTGAAATTTTCAGTTCGCGGAATTGACAGGTTGACCTGTTTTCCGACTGGTAAACAAATTTTCACAGAGTTGAATAGAAGAAAAACAGCGTGGGCAACTGGAATTTTGCAGAAACGTAATGAATGGAAGGACAGAACGTTGGCACCTGAATTTAGCCAAAAGACATTTTAATTTGCACACAACGAACTATGAATCTATCTATATACATATACGTTAAGATTCTTTGTATAATAGTATCTGATTTCTAATATGCATCACAAAGGAGCGTTATGACTTGTGGTCCCTGAGAACAAATGATGAGTTTACAGTATTTCACACTCAGCCTTTGAATTTTTCCTTTATCCCAAAAATGTCCAAAAAATATAAGAACACTCACCGCAGCCCAATATAAGTATTCTTAATTTTCTTCAAGCTTAAACCCGAACTTCCAAAAATACCGGGCCAGCAAATAGTGACTCGGATTCATCTCTGATCCTTACGATTTGGGTTAAATTATTGCCATCTTCTTTTCTTTGATTTGTCATGGCTCAATATATTGTGCAACACTCAACTCTTTGCAGTTGTCTGTCACGGGAATTGCGACGTCATTGCTGTGGAATTAATAACATGTAGAACGTGCACGTAACTCTAGCCATCAGCTAGCAGAAACGATAGGCAGCCCAGGGCAGGGAGTCTTTTGCTTGTGTATCTTTGCAGGTAAAACCAGGCAGTTGGCATATATTTTGAAGCGAGTGACTCAGCAACTTTGTCGTTGATCCCACGAGCGTGCCAGTTGTATATATGGAGAGATATGGTCCGGGAGACGCTTTGGACGTATCTAAAGCACCTTTTTTGTAGGTTTCCTGGTCATTCAACTGTCGTCTCCTGAACACAGGCGTCTCTGGACCAAACGACCACAGAGCGGCCCTTGTCTGCAGGCTTTATGATGATACCGTGATTCTGCCGCAACTGCTGAGCAGCCTCCTTCTCTGCAGCAGACAGATTGGATCGTCTGCAATGGAAAGGAAGTACATGTAGGCATTTTTAACGGAATCGCAGTATACTTTAGTTTGAAGGTTACATTAAAAACTGCGATTCTTGACTAAAATTTGCACCAGAATCTGCCATTTTTTTAAAAAATTTCAAATTTTTGCCAGATTTTCACGTAATATTTAACATTTTAGCCAAAAAATTCCGGCGAAGCTGGAAATTTTTTAAAGTTTTACTGTAAAATTTAAATTTTTTCGGCCATTTTTGCTTACCCCTTGGGCATTTTTTCGTTACCCCTTCCCCTGCGGCGGTAGGGCTTGTACCTTGTCCGGGTTGGGGGGGGGTGGAGCGTGGACCCCCCAGAACTCCCCGCGTTAACCTATGTTTGCAGGTCTGTACTTGGATCATTCGGCAATTGAAGTAAAAATTTGGATCAGTAATCAAAAGCCAAAACCAAGGAACCAAATGTTACGACCAATGCTAAGATAAAGAACCCATAGATTCCCGTTTGGAGGGAGGAGGGGCAAGACAGACTAAGATAGTCAGAATCTGATTGGTTGCCGGTGAGTCGGAGCACCATTATGCAATGGAAGGAAAAGAAGCCATCTAGTGACTTACTCTTCTTTCACTATGTAGTGAGTGAACTATGCTCTCTTATTCATGGTCTCCCTGTAAAGGAGGTTCTATACGTGTTTGTAGAGCCTTTGGTTTCAGCGCCTTTATTCAGCAGTAATTATTTCAAAGTATTATTTCATGGTCTAGTACTAAGCTGAACTTGCATTGGCAATTACTAATTGTAACTGAAACTGGTTCTTTATTACAGCTGTTTTATATTTCAGGTTTATCAAGTTAGCCAAACTGGTTTTTAAGTGCATTCTGTGTGTTCTGCTATATTTAAGCATTTCAAGTTGTCAACGTTCTGTTGACGCTACATTTGCGCTGCACATTTTATCGACAGCACTGCAGTGTGGTTAGAATTTATAATCAAGGTTTTAGCCAAATATTTCCCAGTCTACTGCAACAAAAACTTGTTCTTGACGGGCAGTCCTGTGTTTAAAACTGCCCATCATAGGTTACTTCGGCTACGAACTTATAGCTTTCGTCAATGTTAGTATTAATGGCACACTGTTATGATAAAGTCTCTAGAGATTAAGATTTGGAGAGTTAAAGTTTACTTTACATTCTTAATTTTGCCAATTATCAACATACTTTTTAGCACATCTATTTTGACAATAGATAATTTATGATTTGTTAATTTCAGCTGGTTTATATTGTGATCTTGTGCTCTTTTGAGGAGAATCATGGAGCCAGTGAAGGATTTAAAAATTGAATACACTAAGGTAAGGTTTGCCTGTTATGTGTTATGAAGGATGCTACGTCAACTTAGAGACGACGCGTTTATTCTTTGTCGTAAACTATTTCCCGAAAGTAAAACTTTTGAAAAGTGTCGACAGTTTGGGAATTTTTTTAATCTGCCTCACGCCAGTGTAGTTCACCGGAGTTGCGCCAACGTTATACTTTTGGTAGGAACACACAAGTTTGAACTTTGAGTTGACACAGAATAACTGCAGTCGCAGTTTATCCGATGCAATTGTCAAGGCTATGCAGCTCGCATCCCAAAGGACGGCCACCCTTGGGTTGTTTCGGATAACTGCTAGTTTTTGAGGACTGTCTGTCCTTACGTAGGCTTTGGGTAGGATCGCAGCCCAGATAAAGAACTGACTTCCAGCTGGAAGTCAAAGCAATTTTTGTTGTAAAAATGCATTTGATATAACAGTTATATATACAATCAATCTTTATGAAAAATGTAATCTACCGATTACATTATTATTAATGTAAAATCCGTTTTTAGGTAGATAAAAGACTCAGGAGGACCTTTTTCGTCTCCCAAGCCTTGTGTCAAACATTCAACCTACATTAGCCCACGTATCTTTATTTAATAACTTATGTGTCTGTTCAAGTTACAATTTAATTCATGATACAGTCTAGGCCTTTTGCAGATACCCTTTGCCAGATCTAACTGTCAGAGAAAGACCTAAACAACACGCTGCTTGCGCACACTTAACTTAATCTTTTCCATGCCACTCATTATCCAAATTATAAAATTGTTATGAAATGATCCACGTCCATGTCGTCATACTGAGCGGAGCTCTGCTGATCCAGTGATATGAATTAATCGTTGACACTACCGAAGTTCTCGACTGATTGCAATGGTCAACTAACAAAAAGTCGTGCATATTCTACATATAAATAAAAATAATAAGTACTTTGTGATTGAAGCAAGGATAACATTATACCAATGTTGTACAAATCCAAAACTGAACGACAAAATTCTCTAAATTATTTCAAATGTTCAACGTTCTGAATCCAAAGTTAAAAATACAGCTAATATTATTTTAAGATATTCAGGACCTGAAATTGCAAGGTGAGTTTAGCGAAATTCTGTTTGTTTTTGTATGTAGCAAGCAGTCGCTTTAGGATTCAAGCTACAGACGAAGCCACATTATAATCTAAAGAAAGCCACAAAAATCTCTTAAACTTATCTATTTAAAGCAGTCGTTCTCCACAGTAGTTGTTACGATCTCCCCACAGTTTGGAAATTGTTTATGTTTGTGATTGGTTTGTACTTTTCTTCGTTTGTAACACTTTCTCTGCCTTTTCAGTTGTTCATCAACAACGAGTGGGTTGACAGCAGCTCGGGTAAAAAGTTTGCCACTGTTAATCCAGCCACCGAAGAAAAACTGGCAGATGTTTCGGAAAGTGATAAAGGGGATGTTGATAAGGCAGTGGCCGCTGCAAGACAAGCGTTCGCTCTCGGGGCTCCATGGCGACGGATGGACGCCTCCACAAGAGGAGCTCTCATCAACAAGCTTGCTGATCTGATTGAAAGAGATACCGCCAAGCTTGCCGTAAGTACGTCTTTGAGAAAAGACCATTATTTCAGTTTACTTAAAATAACGTTTCTCAGGACAATATTGAATATATACACAGCTGAAAGATGAATAGCACGTCCTTTATTTAGAGCACTTTTGATTCCATACGTTTGATCCCACAGTTTACTTTACTCTAAAATTTACTTTAACTGAAAACGCTTCAATTGATAGTTTGTCGTTGAGCCGTAGATTTTATTATAGTAGTTTTTATTATATAATAATAATAGTAATAATAAAATAATAATAATAATAATAATAATAATAATAATTATTATTATTATTATTATTATTATTATTATTATCATCGTCATCATTATTATACTACGTAATGAATTTTAGACATTGGAAACTCTGGATAATGGAAAGCCCTTCAAGTCGGCCATCGAAGATATGGAATTTGCCGTCAAATGGTTCCGATACTACGCCGGTTACGCTGACAAAATTTCAGGGAAAACGTTGCCAGTTGGTAAAGATTAACATTTGTCAGCACATAACAATTAACACCGTGCAAGCTTCAACTGATTAGGTTCTCTTAGTCATGCAGGCTTAATCTTACCGTTTCACTATATTCAGTTGAGTTCTAGTTACTCAGTTACCCCAATACCCAGTCAGTATACAATTCCTATCTAACGCACACTAGTGTTTGAGGCCGGCCACCGGCCGGCATGCAAATCAACAGTCAGAAATTTACAATTTAGAGCAACTAAGCTTAAAATGAACTGCCACGCTGGTTTTTGTCTGGTTTGTACACTTACAACTACATTTTTCTAATTAAACACCTGTAAATCCTATCTTAGCAGTGATAATAGCTGTACTGCAAACTGGCCCAGGCTGGTAGCCGGCCGGCCGGCCGGCCGCCGGTCTTTCTACGGGCTGACCGACTGGCCGCCGTCCGGCCGTCCGGCTCACCGAAACATGGGATGAAACATCGGCCGGCCTCAAACACTAATGTACACCTACATAGATAGCAAACTGGCAGAGATGAAGTTAGGAGCATTGAAGGAAAAATCTACTGATTTATTTCCTCGGAAGTTCGTCATATTTATGTGCTAAGTTTGGTTACTTACGCGAAAGCTGTTGGAACTGGACGTGAGTGATGTGCGTGCGTCTGGCCTTAATAACGCGCAGGGCCGGGCAGACATCCACTATATAGTTAGCGGGTTGAGTGGGTCAGGTCGAGAATTTTTTTAGCTGCGGGTCGGAGCGGGCCGAAACGGGCCGGATCGAGTCTAGAACATGTTGTGAAATCACTAAAATTTGTTAAACATTTTCTCATGCTGGTTATTTTACAGCAAAATTTAACATTTCATAGCGTATTTTAGCGTGTTTACATCATGCATTGAAATCTTTGAAATCATATTGTTATAGAAATTTTAGAAATGCTATTAGGAAACTGTGAAACGTTTTTGTGAGTTTTTGTTGTAACTTAACTGTTGCTGCTTAACTGGAATTTTAGACAATGATTACTTCTGTTATACTCGACTTGAACCCATCGGTGTGGTTGGCGCTATTCTACCAGTAAGCAGCTTTAATTTGTGTTGTGTCTGTCCCAGAACAGTAATCAAGCTATTCACTACTATCTCCTAACATCAGGGGAACAGAAGACAGACAAAAGATAAACTCTAGTTTTTAACGACAACTTTCATCTTCTGTTCACTCAACACCACATTTTCTTCCCTTTCCTTTAAAGACGGTCAGCTCTATAGAACTCCACCGCGTAAGGATCATAATGTCTCCAACCTCTAAGGTGTCCTCTGCCTCCAAACTGTCCATTCTTGATAATGGAATTTTAGGTGTACGGCCAAAGGCAAAAGAAGCACGGCTCAGTTTACGATGATTCCATGTCTTCCCGTTTTCGAGAATGTACGAATACGGGCCTTTCTTGCCAATAATTTGCAACGGAAGAGAGTGATTCAGTTCACCTTTCTTGACATGCGGTAGCTTGTGACGAACATATTCTCCAACTTTGAAACATTTATCCTTAACACTCCTTTTGTCTGATCAAAATCTTTCTTATATTTGCTTTGATAAGTTCGAACATGTGATCGCAACTTGCTTGTCTGAACAGGTTGACTCTCGTGTATCGAAAGATGGAGTTTCGTTCGCATCTTCCGGCCGAACATTAATTCAGCCATTCAGCATTAATAGCTGATTGATGTAGCTCGGTGGGGTGTGCTTCGATACACCTCGAGAAGCGTCTGCTAGCCACCACGCCCTCTAATGATGCAGCCTGCAACCCTTCCTTCAAAACCCGGTTCAGACGTTCCACCAAACCATTTGCCGCCGGATTGTACAAAGCTGTTCTGCAGTGCTTTATATTGTAGCTCTGTAGAAATTCGCAAAATTCAGAACTTGTAAATTGTGGACCATTATCACTGACTAGCTCGTAAGGATACCCAAACCGGCTGAACGTGGACTTCAGAAACTTGATCACCACATTAGCCGTGACTCGATTTGTCAGACAGACTTCGGGCAACCGAGAGTAGTAGTCGGAAAGCACTACCAGATATCTTTCGGCAATTGGTGCAGTGTTGAATGGCCCTAGTATATCAATTGCTAACTTTTTCCGTGGACCTGACGGTAGAGGCACTGGTTGTAATGGGGCTGAGAAAATCTTAGCACTTTTGTCTGCCGCTACACAAATGTGGCAATTTCGAACTTGGCTTTCAACGAAGTCGTCCATTCTTGGCCACCAATACAGTTCCCTTAGCCTTTGTTTAGTTCTAACCATTCCCTGATGACCTTCATGAGCCAGACTGGTGATAGATTGCTGTAAAGAAGACGGAACCACAATTCTTGCCTCGGATCTGCATAGGAGGAGGTCCTTCCAAAGGAACAATTCTTGGCGCACTTTGAAAAAAGGAAGGAATTTGTTCTTTAACGAATCAGGCCAAGATGTTTGAACGTAATCCTTTCATGCATCCCATTGTTTTTGAAAACAACTGTGGATACTGTTGTTCCAAAGTGCCATTGGAAATTTCATTGACTGAAAAGTTTTTACCAGAAATTTCCAATTCTAAGGCAGTGATTAGATCTAAGCCGAGAATGGGCAGCCCTTCAGGAACG
The DNA here is from genome assembly GCA_030248195.1 of Trissonchulus latispiculum. Taxonomy (NCBI): domain Eukaryota; kingdom Metazoa; phylum Nematoda; class Enoplea; order Enoplida; family Ironidae; genus Trissonchulus; species Trissonchulus latispiculum. The sequence continues at coordinate 7,345 of JASAND010009728.1, forward strand.
ACGAAGACTGAGGCGGATGCTTGAGTAGTTTTGTAGTTAACTTCGGCTGGAAAATAGCCGAGAACTGACAGCGGACTTCTATTGTATCCTTAGGCTAAGCCTAAGCCTAAGCCTAAGCCTAAGCCTTACTGAAGTAACCTTGCTGTTGTACAGCACGGAATTGTTAAACAAAGTATCATAAAGGAATTTTGGAATCAAAGTTACTTCGGAAGCTGAATCAACTACCATGGAGATTGGTTTACTGTTCATCAGGACCGAACAATAGATCAATCCTCTGTAGTTACTTGAGTTTACACTCAACATCTGTACAGAGTCTGTGTAGCAGTCACTTTGATCGCAAGACAGAGTTTGAACTTTCTTGTATCGGCCTTTACAAACTTTTGCCCAGTGGCCTCTTTTTTGCAAAAATTACACTGTGAATTCTTTGCGGGGCAGTGGGCAGATGTAGCCAAATGGGATGATGATCCACAACGATGACAATTGGCAGCTTTGACATGCGAAGTTTGGGTAGCATTTGGGGGTCTTGGTTTCGATTGAAGGTTCTTATGGGAAGGCTTTCTAGTTACCACATTAACGGTTGCCTTTGGAGCGGGGTTGAGGACCTTTGCTTCAGCAATGGCACGCTCGATCGACCGGGCCAGTTCAAGAGCACGGGTTAAAGTCAAGTCTGGTTCCATCAAAAGCCTTTCACGAACGCGAGGAACGTTGGTTTTCTCCACAATGAGATCGCGAATCATCTCATCTTGGAGTGGACCGTAGTTGCAGATTTTGACTAAACTGCGTAATTCTGAATACCAAGTTTCCACACTTTCAGTGGGAAGTTGTCCTCTCGTTTGAATTTGAATCTAGCTGCGATGACGTTAGTTTTCGGTTCGAAATGTTCCCCGCAAAGCTGTAGAACTTGGTCTAGGAGGACTTCAGCGTTGTTTCCCATCGGTTGTGGGGGAGGGAGGGTATGATAAATGCGTTGCCCTTCAACTCCCAGAAAATGTAAAAGATAAAGCAATTTTCCTTGATTCAGGAAAAGCTGCGGGATTTGCTTCTGCACCAGAAGCAATTAAATAGTTCACGAACAGTAACCTCCAATCTTTCCATGGTACAACAGGTTGACCGGGAGTTGCAAGAAAAGTGGGGGACCTGACAGAAATTATTCCATTTTCCCCTCGTCGCCAATCAATTGTTGTATCTATCCCAGAACAGTAATCAAGCTATTCACTACTATCTCCTAACATCAGGGGAACAGAAGACAGACAAAAGATAAACTCTAGTTTTTAACAACATCTTTCATCTTCTGTTCACTCAACACCACAATTTGCTTTTAAGAAAAAAATTACGTAGTGTTTTTTGTTTTTTGATTACCATCGATAAGAGCTCACTGAACAAGACTATTCTGTTTAGTTTGAAGTTACGTTAGAAACTTCACGCTTATCTAGGCTCCCCTGATCTGCTATAATGTGAGGACAGCCTCAGCGTGGCTGCAGGTTGAGGTGGCTGTGGTGCGATTGACATTAACGGTGCGCCGAACAACCTAAGCAGCTGGGGAATAATCGGTGGCGGCAGTTAACAGCTCAGGAAAATATAGACCCGAGACACTAGCACAACTTGGAATAAGCCCTTAGACTCACCCTCGGTTGGTCATCGTTGGTGTAAACAAACGGTTGTGTGAACTTTGGTCATATTCACACTTCATTGACCGCGGTAGGTCATCCGCCCTACACGCACGTAGAATGTCTAGGCTTAGATTTAATTTCAGTCAAAAATTCTATGAGATTAATTTCAGTCAAAAATTCTATGAGATGTCTTGAAGGATGTTGCATTCTTATTTTCAGTGGAACTTTCCTCTGATGTTGGTAGCATGGAAAATTGCACCTTGCCTTGCAGCCGGATGCACGGTGGTCATGAAACCGGCCGAGCAGACTCCTCTCACAACACTGTACTTTGGTGAAATTGCAAAGGAGGTAATTTAAGCCAACTAATTGAAAACCGCCCATAATTTAATATTAACGATGGGCTACTGCTTGTATGGACAACATATCGGTACTTTATTCGTTGAACTAAAACTAGGGGCCTTTTCGCGCTCAGGTTTAACGAGCAGAAATTAACTCTTTTAACTTATAATAGCGCACTCAGGGAGTTATGTAATTTTAAATTCTCCCCCTTTTAACTCATTTAACTCTGTTTGTTTTTAACCGAGCGAAAGTTAAAAGAGTTAGAGTGTGTTCATTAAAACTTCACTGCCATTTCCTTTCCTGGCGGTGAATGATAGGGTTGCAGTTCTGTCCAGTTTAAATAAGTGAACTGAACTCAACGTGTCACGTGTCCTGTCTAATATCGTCAACGATTGAAATTGTTATTACAACCTGATCAAGCAAAACTGGCAACTAGAATCATTGGTTAGTAAAACGGGGTCTGAACCGTGCGCACAGGTTCATCGGATCCATCCACAGTTTGAGCTCCTCGATCACGGTTCGTGAAAATGGCGAGACATATTGAAAATGACTGTTACTGTTGTGATGGGAAAAGTGATGGGAAAATGATTGAATAGAATGGGAAACTATGTTTTGCTTTTTTCCTTTTTTCAGGCAGGCTTTCCTCCGGGTGTGATTAACATTATTCCTGGCTACGGTGAAACGGCAGGAGCCGCTTTGGCCTACCATCTGGACGTGGACATGATTAGCTTCACTGGTTCCACTGAAACGGGCGGACTTATTCTTGAAGCAGCAGGAAAATCTAATATGAAAAAGGTGGCACTGGAGTTGGGAGGAAAATCGCCAAACATCGTTTTTGCCGACGCTGATGGTAAGCGTTCACCTGATGCGAAACTTATGCAAGAGGTCATAATTTAGTTATTTGTTCCGTATATCTGTAGAGAAAGCTGCGCGGCAATTTTTTAGTGCTACATGACTGATTCAACTATAATAACCGAATGCTCTTTTGTGTTAAAACCAGCATAATATACCCTCGCTCTGCTAGCATGTAGTTTCATCTTCTGAAAAACATCGGATCGAATGAAGGAATGGCCAGAATAGGATCTCGCTTGGCTAAAGAAACCGCAAAAGCAAAACTGCAACAGATATACAATTTCGTTGTGGATACAACATTAATTATCAGTTTTCCCAGACAAACTCTAAAACTTTTTCCTGACAGTAAAATATTTTTAATACATATTTATAAAATATTGATATTTTATATTCATTAATATTTATAGTATTGATATTTATAAAATTTCTATAAAATTTTATTTCTATAAAACATATTTCCAATTTTTGGCAGTTGTTTATGTTATAAACTGTTATGAATGTTATAAACTTTCAATGACAATTAAATGAACACTGACAGAACGTTGACAACATAATAAGAAAAATCTAATTTTATTTTTATTTCAGTTGAAACTGCTGCCAAAGATGCTCACGTTGGTTCGTTTTTGAACATGGGTCAGAACTGCACAGCTTCTCAGCGTGTGTATGTTCAGGAAGAGGTTTATGATCAGTTCGTGAAGGCCTCCGTAGAAGAGGCAAAGAAGAGACCAGTTGGAGATCCTTTTGACGATTCCTCAGAAAGCGGTCCCCAGGTATACTTTTAATTATACATTGTGAACGAATAACATGTCGAAGTCGAAATACAATAACATGTCGAAGTCGAAATACAAATCCTATTTTTGTACTTTGTTACCAAAGATGCTAACAAAAGTTGCTTTCACAATATATTTAATTTTGTTTACAAGAGTTTCCTATAGTAAATACCAAAGAAACCTGTAAATCAGATTCAATAAATAGCGGACCTTTTTAAGATTGATACCATTCAAATGGACAAGATCCTATCTCTGATAGAATCCGGAAAGCAGGAAGGAGCCAAGTTGATGTGTGGAGGAAAACGAATGGATCGAAAAGGATATTACTTGGAGTCCACTGTCTTCGCTGATGTCACCGACGACATGAGAATTGCTAGAGAAGAAATCTTTGGACCAGTTCAATGTTTGATCAAATTTAAGACTTTCGAGGAGGTAATTCTTTCTTTGTATATTGAGTAACCTGTTTCTGAAATGGATTCTGCAAACATAAAGTGGGGATCGAATCGGCTGCAGTCAATTATAGGCTCATACAAGTCGACAATTGTAGGTTCAATAATGTGATGTGAAACCAGAGTTGGAAGTGGGCCGCTGGTACCCGCGGGTCCGTGTGGGTCGACTTATTTTTGTTCACACCAATTTTTCGCTAAATTTTGGGCTAATTTCACCAGAAAATTTACAATTTATGTTAAATTTTCAATTTTTCTTTAACTTTTGGCTTTTTTGAATGTGTTTATACCTTATAATATTGCTTTTATGATAAAATTGTTTATTTCTATTGAATCTGTCTTGAATCTTCAGTCAAAAATATTTCAGTAATACTTCTCTGACATACTCATTGCCATAAATATTTTATTATCACTGAAAGCCTTTAATCCACTGATTGACTGGCAAACCGTTTCTGCAAAAACAATGCTGATAGCTTTACAGCCTGCAGACCTTGAAAAACTGCTTCCTCCAGTAGATATTTACATGCCAAGCTTAAAATTTCGACATAGTTCTACGAGTTATGATAATTCCGAATTTAATTTGTACTATGTACTCTTGGGACTAAAAAAATAATGTGTATGATACAAACCCCTAAATGGCAGTTTGCTACCATATCCAAGTTGGTAGTGGACAGTAATATATAAATACTCCTGCGGTAGACGCCATTCAGCTGTAAAAAAGTAACCAGGATGTGGGCTGAACTTTTATGAAATTGCTACAAGCAAATGAAGTTTAACTTCATTACGCTGCCTAAATACTGACTCTAGTGAAAATCAGATCAATCTATCAAACAGAAATATACTTGATGTTTGCGTACAGTGGGGCGGTTGTTCATTTCATTCCATTCCATAGTAACAGATCGAGGTCCCAACACTTTTGCGATAGCATAGCTTGCTCAGAACTACCGAAAACGACGACGAAATCTAATGGAGTTAGCTTTGAACTTGCCAACTTTTTGTTTGAAAGTTTTAATGCTTCACTATGTTCATGTTTAAAAGGTTAATTTTGCTCGATGCATGCTGTAGAGTATTTAAATATGTGAAAATGTCCAAATTAAGGAATTGGGTCAAGTGGGTCGCCAAAATCTCAGGGGGTCGCGGGTGGTGGGTTGCGGGTTGCGGGTCCGGGGTCCGCGGGTCGCAGGACCCGCGGGTCACGAAATTTCGAGCCACTTCCAACTCTGTGTGAAACTAATGTATTTGTATATTTGCTTGTGCAACATACTGTTTGTTTTGCTTGTTGAAATATGTTAGTGGCTGGAAATATGAATTGTTTGTGTAAAAAAGCAAAACGCAGCTCAGGGAATCGACTTATATGTGCATACTGCAAGCAAACAAAAATGCTATCAACGATTGCGTCACTGATTTCTACATATTACATTGCTATTAATGTATATATTTATAGTGACTATGTGTATTTTCAAAATATTTCTTGTTCCCGTTTGCTCAGCTTCCACAACATGCCTGGTTTCTTTTGTCTATAGAAAAGTTAATCATTAACATTAATACCATGCTTTAGGTGTGGCTGCAGCAGTACCGTGCCGTAAAGTGTACCTTTTTTATCACTGGTTATCATTATTGTTTCAGGTTCTGCAAAAAGCTAATAAGACAAAGTATGGTCTTGCCGCAGCCGTGCACACAAAGGATATCGATAAAGCATTTATGGTGGCGAATTCTTTGCAGGCTGGAACCGTCTGGTAAGCCGGAAGTCCTTAATGATATTTCATTTTAAGATAATTGCCCAAGGAAAATAAAAACGATAACAGGTTTACATTTTTATCGCTTTTCGTAGTTATATATCAGTTTTAGTAAAAATATCTTTACCTGGTGCTTTGACAAAAAATAGAACATTCTGCAAGCCAAAAGTAAAGTTTTCTGTACACCAGCCAAACTTAACATTTCACTGTAAAACATAATGCACTAAGATTACGTAAGTTAAATCAAACGTCCACTAACAGTTTATAAAAGTACTAAGAGATTCAAAAGCATTGGTAATCAAATCCAGATGCTATTTTTTATCCACTCATTGAGCTCCAATTTTTTGATATGCCATTACATACCTGCTATAACGTTACCGACTGCACTGCATTGTTGCGTTTTGCTTTTGTTTACATGTTTATAGGGTAAACTGTATTGAAATGCTGTCCCCATTGGCTCCCTTTGGAGGTTACAAACAGTCAGGAACTGGACGTGAACAGTACGTAGCTGTAGTATTAAAATGACTTTAAATATCAATTTTGCATTCACTGTATTGATGGTTTTAACTGTTCAACAGAAACTTGAGAAAAGTACGAAAACTAAAACCTTTAGTCTTCAAGCAGAATTTATTATTTTCTGGTACATGAGTTGCAATATGATTAATTTAAAATATTGCTTTTAATTTTTGTTTCAGCGGTGAAGAAGGTATCAAAGAATTTTGCGAAGTGAAAACCGTAAGCAAATATCATATTCGTTTGCTTGTGTCTTTAAGTAATGCAGAAACGTCTTGGGACTTTTCAGTATCAACAGAACAAAAAATAATGCTGATTCGTAGCACCAGCCGCGAGCAGACCCGCGTTAATGCGCTTGTTCTTTTGTGTGTTTCTGTGTTTGAATTCTTTACAATGGTCAATGGGGTAGTGTTGTTCACCGGCCCAATTTTTCGTGGGCCGGTCGGCACGGCTCGCGACGCCGGCCGGCCGGCCGGCCGATGCCAATTTCGCAGGCTATCAAAAATACAAATAAAAATTAAGATTTTGATAGTTTTCAATGCAGATTTTCGGAAGCTTAAGGCAATAAGCTGCAGAAACTGTCACTAATAGTTCTTGCCACGAGTGGAGATGCGGCGACAGACGCATACGCCTCTGAATACGTTTGTGAACGTGAACCCGCTACACTATGCTTTTAAACTATTAAAACTGCTTGTTGCGTTCGGGGATGTCAACTCAGGTGTTTGTGCGTTCACGGTTATGAAGGAATATCATGGCACTTTCGTAGGATAGCTTAATTGGCTAAATATTTTAATTTTAAATGAAATTAAACATTTTGGTCTAACATTTTCCGTGTTTTTCTTTAAACTTTAGGTTTACGTAAAAGTGCCTCAACCGGGAAGTTAAATTTGTATTCTTTGCTCATCTTGCCAAGCTGAAGACTGGGTTACTTGGTTATATAAATGAAGAAGTACTTGACAATCCGTAGTAAATATTACTGTTGTTCTTCTAGTAATCGTGTTTAGGAAACATTTCTATTTTGTCAGCTCTGTGAAAGGTTGAAATCAGGATCTGAAAGATGTGGAGAAAAGTGTCCAGGGCGGGGATCGAACCGTCGAGCTTTGGTTTAAGAAGTAGAACGCTCTACCACTGCGCCACATTTCCGGACGTTGAGACTAGTTTGTTACGTTGATTTCAACCTTTCTGGGTTGCTGATATTTAACATACTCCCCTTGCTAATTGAAATTGGGCCTCGCATTTCCAGGAATTGCAGGTCGGGTCCTCAAATCAAAGCACCAGTGTGGTCTAAGGGCGGCTCCCCGGCTGCCTCCTAACCCGAGGCCATATCATACTTCATTCTTCTTCAAAGCCGGGAGCCTTTCAATCAAATCACACAAGAACCATATAATCATATATATTAACCCTTAGCACCACGAGGACCACAATATACCAAACCAGCTATCTGAAGGACCTGCAATTCCACCATTCCCAGGCATCACATACGACTTCATCTCCTCAGAGCGGTAAGGACACGGCACGGTCGCCAAATGTGAAAGGTTGAAATCAGGATCTGAAAGATGTGAAGAAAAGTGTCCAGGGCGGGGATCAAACCGCCGAGCTTTGGTTTAAGACGTAGAACGCTCTACCACTGCGCCACATCCCCGGACGTTGAGACTAGTTTCTTACGTTGATTTCAACCTTTCTGTGTTGCTGATATTTAACAGCTCTGTTACGTGTATTTTTTTGCTAGTGACTTAGCATTTAGGCACTCATCTGAGGCCCCTTTATGCTGCCTCTCCGTAGACCGCAAGCGGACAAGAAACGGAGAGACGAAGGTCAAGGACAGAAAACAAGACCCCCAAGCCAAGCTGGCGTACGGTTATTTCGGACACACCCAGGGTAACATATGTCGTTTCCCGGCATATGCTACCCCCCGCATGCCAATAGTGCCTATGATGGCTGAAACCTAGTAAGCCTGCTTGGAAGGCAGTGGACAAAATGAGGGCTGCAGAATCGGGTCGGAGGGAAGGCCAAGCATCAGATAGGAAAGGAGGGAAAGTCCGCTATAGCTTATATCAGTCAAACATAAAAGTTTAATAAAAGCTCATGCTACTTGGACGGAGGGACCTTTTTCACCCTCCCTGCCTATTGCTGATCTCAGTCAACCTAGCATTCTACGAAACAGCAGAGTAACCAAATTTTTGCAGCTCCTGGTTTCTAGCTTACCATGACGTGTTGGTGGAAAGGTTAATTTGGTTCAAAGTTCTCGAAGTTCGCCGTATAATTTCAACATACCAGATTTATGATAAATAGATTCTGATGCAGAAACAGACACAGAAGGACCTTTTTCACCTTCCATGCCTATTACTGATCCCAATCCAATATCATTGTTTATAAAAATCAACAAAATCCTATAATTTAGGTACACTGACGTCTTTGCAGGAAACAATTCGCTTGAAGTTTCCCGGTCAGCTGTCTGTTTTGAAATCCTGTATCATAAAAGCTACTATACAATAATGGGATAACTTAGCTGCTTCCTCAATCCTCAGTAGCGCAAAAGCTACCGTTCCTTGACAGAATTCTTCCCACCAGTTGCCCACCAGTTGTAATCCTTCCTCCGCACATCTACGGTTTTCCCCATTCGAGTGCCAATGTGATTACTTCGGAGAGTGGACCAAATTTGTCAGAGTTGCCAACGACATTAGCTACAATGGACAAGTTTTATTAGAAAAGGCAAATCTAACTCAAAAATTGGAACTGTTTTAATCAAGTATTTTAAACAAACATTTCAATTAGTTGCACTACAATTGAAATTGCAAATTTTAAGTTCGGAATTTCCAGGGTACAATAAGCTGTCGAGTTGAGTTTTACTTTTTTGTTCGGAGGAGTAATCGCCCAAATTTGAAACAGTTTACGAACAAGCAACATTTTGTCAAAATAGGTTTTCCAAAAATTAAATGCATTATAGCTAGCTTGAAAGTGAGGAAAACAAATTTAAAAAATCGGTCCTTTTGCGAGGCCGTCCCTCTGAATTTTTCGTATTTTTACATACAGCTAAATGCACCTTTCGCACACAGAAATCCTGTTCAAAAATTATATAATTATGCATTTTCGCTCCTACAAATTACACAAAGCTGTTGTTCACTGGTCCCTATATTAGTTGACAAGCAACGTTTAGCAAGCTTTTGAGAGCTTGATAAAGTTGGTATGGTACCATTAATCATTGTTTTTGGTTCACATGCAATTTATCCTATTTTTGGTCTCCAGATATGGCCTGACAAAAAAGAAAAATAGTGGTATTTCGTGATCCATAAAAATTGGGGAACACCCAAGAGTGATTCTAAAACTTAGCATATAACGTCCTTTTAGCCCTTGTCTCTCATTAATTTGTTTCAAGCATTCATTGACAAACGTTGCTGGCTGAGACATTTTTCCATTTTATAGGTCTATGGGCTCTAAAGCATCTCAGGGTGAGATGAGCGTGTTTATTGACAAAGAGAGAGTGAATTTTATTGCCTAAAACGAACAATTAAATTGGATAGGAATTACGGAGGAGGTTTATCTATGGAAAACTGTCCTTATTTAAGTTGACTTTTCTAGGCGCAGTTGTCTCCCTCTTAGTTTCTAATTAAACTTCAAATGTGAGGCTCACTTCCTTTGCTGATCTCCGCCCTTTCCCACTCTTTTCCGATGGGCTTTCCACTCAAATTTTTATTCATATCCGACTGAGCTTCCCTTTAATTGACAATAATTAGTTGTATCTCAAGTTTTGTAGAACCAGTAGGTATGATGATAGTATGATGCCCTATATTTCGCTGCAAATGCAAAACCTTCATTCTTATATAATATAAGTTCCACCCAAGCCCTATTCCGTTAAAAATCATCGTTATCGAGAGTTTATAATAGTAAGAGTAATGCTGATTTCATAGTTCCAGTCGCAAGTAGACACGCGTAGGCGCAATGCTACATTTGGGGGTGTCGACGCTTCCAAATGTGACATCTGGTATAGACGTTATGTTACCACTAGAAGCGTCGATTCCCCCATTTGTAGCATGCCAGTGTACGCGCAACGACGCATGTCGAAGCACGTTGATGCGCACAAAATGATGTTGACGTTTGTAGACGCACGGCACGCGTCGACGCGCGCACACCTGCGTACATGACTGAAATAGCTGAGCTACTGCTTATCTGATAGCTATTTAATACAGGAAAAAAGCAGAGGATGATAACAAAAGATCTTTTACATTTTGTATATTTCCTCAGTCACCACACTTCCTTACTCTTAGGCGAAACTTCAACCGGGCCTGAAAAACCCGAAGTCCGACCCCGGAATGAAGCCTAACGGACGCCGTCGGTTCCTTTGGGGAAAGCGGCGTGGGGGTTCCCCTGCAACAGGTGGACCTGGGTTCCTGTCAGGATTCTCCTCCGGCTGGTGCGGATCCTCAGTAGGAAACACCAGTAAGTTGGGGCTCCAAAATTCTTTCCCAGGACCCGATAAACGCAGCCTCAGCTGGTTTGCATGACAATGTAAAATGTCTGCGCCAACTTTTACCCTGTAAGCAACAGTCCCTAGCCGTTCCTTTACCGTCCCTTCCACCCATTTTGGAGTACTGTTGCCAAAAAATCGTACCCAAACCAATGACCCCGCAGAGAAAGACTTTGTTCCCGGACTGTTCCTGGGACTGAAATCGGGTGGTCTGCATGGGCGTAGCACACTCAGGGAATTCCGGAGGATACGGCTGCAAATGAGCTGACACGGAGGAATCCCTGTTGCAGAATGTGGAGTTATCCGATATTGCAACAGAAACTCCGACAGCTCCATGTGTAGGTCGCTGTCTCTGTGAAGGGACTTAATCATGCTTTTCTTTAAAGTCTTTACGAAATTTTCTGCTTGACCGTTGCTCTGTGGATGATAAGGGGCACTTCGAATGTGGCTCACTGCCTTTGAAGTCAAGAAATCGGTGAACTCTTTGGAAGTGAAAGAAGAGCCGTTGTCGGAAACTAGTTGCTCTGGATAACCATGCTGGCTGAAAATTTCCATCAACCCTTTGATAGTAGCGCGTGAGGTGGAAGTGGACATTATTTTCACTTCTGGCCACTTTGAAAAGGCATCGAGGACAACCAACCACATCTTCCCATGGAATGGGCCGGCGAAGTCCACGTGAATACGTTGCCACGGCTTGGTTGGTTTAGCCATTGGATGCAAAGGCACTTTTGCAGGTGAAGTGTGATTGACTTGACACTTGCGGCACTTTTTCACTTTGAACTCAATATCCTTGTCGACTCCAGGCCACCAGACATAGGATCGGGCCAGGGACTTCATCTTACTGATTCCCGGGTGGGTACTGTGCAACAGAGATAACACAGGTGCCTTCATTTCTTCTGGAATTACCAGTCTTAGACCCAATAGTAGACATCCGTCTTCTACAGTAAACTGATTTTCCCTTATTTTGAATGGTTGGAACTGTGGTGGAACCAATTTAGGGAATCCCTTCTGTACCCACTGAATCACTTGTCTCAGCAGCGGATCACGCTTAGTTGACTGTAGTAACTGATCCGGCCAAGGGATTGAGGTTAGTTGAAACATTTGCAAGGATCGTACTTCTTGAGAACCAGGACTTTCGGGTTCTGACTGTTTGACTGGAAGGCGGGACAAAAAGTCGGCGTTGCAATGGGCATTCGTGGCCCGGTACGCAATTTCGTAATCATCACCCATCAGGATTATGGCCCAGTGTTGCAATCTGCTTGCCACCAATTGAGGAATACCCTTCTGCGGATGGAGCAGAGTTAGGAGAGGTTTGTGGTCGGTGACCAGTTTGAATCGCTTGCCAGCTAAGTATTTGTGTAGTTTCTTTGTTGCCCAAACTATAGCCAACGCTTCTTTTTCCACTTGACTGTAGTTTTTCTCCGCCTTGTTCAAGGTCCTGGATACAAAAATTATAGGCTGCTCAGTTCCACTGTCTCCGATTTGAGAAAGAACAGCGCCCAGTCCCAAACTTGAGGCATCGCAATCCAACTTAATAGGCAATTTAGGATTATAATGAACCAAAAGACTTCCTTCTGAAAGTGAATTCTTTAATGCCTTGAACGCCTTGTCTTGTTCGGTTGACCAAATCCATGGAACACCTTTTCTACGTAGCAAGTTTAGCGGAGCAGCAATTTTGGACATGTTTGGAATAAATCTGTTGTAGTAATTGATTCCTCCTAAGAAACTTTCCAATTCTTTGACATTGGTTGGAGCTGGCATATTTCTGATTGAATGTGCTTTCTTGGACTGAGGGTGGATGCCCTCTTTATCAATTAGATATCCCAAGTAGTCGGTCTGGTCTTGGAAGAAGCTACACTTTGACAATCGTCCACGGAAACCCCTCTTGCTGAGTCTTTCCAATACTTCTTGTAGGCGCTGCAAGTGTTGCTGGTCGTTCTCCCCAGTGATCAGAATATCATCCAGGTACCATACCACGCCCGGAATACCCTGCAAGACTTTATCCATCAGACTTTGGAAAATCGCGGGACTCGATGATATACCAAATGGCAGGCGGTTCCAGCGATATAGTCCTTTAATAGTGTTCATGGTTGTAAGTTCTTTAGACTCTTCATCCAACATGACTTGGTTGTATGCCTGAGAGAGATCCAATTTCGTGAATTTCTTCCCTCCAATCATAGAGTGAAAACACTATTCGGGACTTGGAAGAGGATGCCAGTCCATTTTTAGGGCCTGGTTTAGTGTTACTTTGTAATCACCACAGATACGAATATCCCCATCAGGTTTAGGAACACAGACCGTTGGAGTTGCCCAATCACTATTTGGCACTTTTTCTAGTTGCCCACCCTTTTCCATTCGATCGAGAACTGCGGATACTTTATCTTTGTAGGCGAATGGGACCTGTCTTGGTTTGAAAAACTTGGGTTGAACTTTGTCTTTCAAAGTTAGATGAGCTTTGTATTCCTGAACCAGCCCAAGGCCATCTTTGAAAAAGTGTCCTTGTACTCGTCTAGTAGACGTTGAACAACTATTGGAATTCCGACAGTAGTATATGGTGCACATTTCATACCCCGCTCTCGGGAGCATCTGACCTTTGACCCGTCCTACTGCCAGTTCTATCGTCCCGTGCTCGTTCACGAAACATACCCCCAGTTCACCTAGTAGTTACTCCTAGTTCTTCCTGGTTGTTCCCCCAGTTTATACTCCTAGTTCTGACACCCAGTTCTACATCCAGTTCATTTCCTTACCAATCAAATACGTTCACTGCACCCTGTTTATACACCAAGTTCTCCTTGCTTGACACCCAGTACTTACCAACCACACACCGTCACCACATACTTTCGCATCACCCAGTTGCCACACCAGGCCCTTCTCTGAGTCACTCCTAGCTTATATATACTTACCCTGACTTGATTTCACCTTGCTTAACCTTTACCCGAACTTGTCATAATCCTTCTTTACGTTAAGTTTACATCCACTCTAGGTTTATTCTCCGAGTCACTCCTAAATTACACCGTGCATTCTTTGAGGCCACTTTTTCCAACTTCCATGGATTCTTGCCTTTTACCTTACCTAACTATCCGTCCTGCTTCCACAATTTAATTCTCCGAGTCACTCCAAACCTACTCCGAGCATACACCCAGTCTATTTTTTTCGACTTTCACTAATACTTGCCTTTACCGTCACTATCCTTCCTGCTTCCACAATTTCATGAACCGAGTCACTCCGAGTAAACACCGAGCATACACTGAGTATACACCGAGTAAACTCCGAACCTACTCTAAACATGCTCCGTTTTTACTCCATATCTACTCTAAATAGACTCCGTTCTTACTCCTTTTATGTATTTTGACTTAGTAGGTCTTTGGTAATTGGTCCAGTACCCCAAGTAATCATCCAGTATTCCTACTTATGCACCCAGTTCTTCCTACATACCCATTAATCTCTACTTTTAGTCTTCCCTGACGAAGCACCGTGACTTTCCCTATGCGTCAATAGCTTACACCTATCCTACCCTGAACTTTTTATCGGGTTTTTAATCACCCACCCTTAGTCTGGCCATTTTTCACCTCTAACCACCTCGACTTTCAGTCTTGAGTCACTCCTAAAGGACACCGAGCCCAGTCAAGGTTAATATACGCGAAATTTATATATCCGAAGATGTCGCTTTGTCTTTGTTGTTAGTGCCCTTATTGATTTAGCTTATTGCTTTTATGTACTTTGTGTTTTGTACTTTTATTGATTTTCCAGTAAGAGTCACTCCAAACTCCGAGCTAACACTGAGTATACACTGAACATACACCGAGTATACACAGAGCTTACACCGTGTCTTAAAAGCAATGTTTACGTAATGTTGGAGCAATGTTGAACAATTTCTGCTTTTATTGATTTCGGTTGGTGCTTTTATGTGCTTGTATGTACAATTTCTGTTTTTATTGATTCACAGTACTCGAAGTCGTCGCGTCGAATTGGCCTACCAATCTAGACATGACTAACTTCGAGTACTGTGAATCAATAAAAACAGAAATTGTACATACAAGCACATAAAAGCACCAACCGAAATCAATAAAAGCAGAAATTGTTCAACATTGCTCAACATTACGTAAACATTGCTTTTAAGACACGGTGTAAGCTCTGTGTATACTCGGTGTATGTTCAGTGTATACTCTGTGTTAGCTCGGAGTTTGGAGTGACTCTTACTGGAAAATCAATAAAAGTACAAAACACAAAGTACATAAAAGCAATAAGCTAAATCAATAAGGGCACTAACAACAAAGACAAAGCGACATCTTCGGATATATAAATTTCGCGTATATTAACCTTGACTGGGCTCGGTGTCCTTTAGGAGTGACTCAAGACTGAAAGTCGAGGTGGTTAGAGGTGAAAAATGGTCAGACTAAGGGTGGGTGATTAAAAACCCGATAAAAAGTTCAGGGTAGGATAGGTGTAAGCTATTGACGCATAGGGAAAGTCACGGTGCTTCGTCAGGGAAGACTAAAAGTAGAGATTAATGGGTATGTAGGAAGAACTGGGTGCATAAGTAGGAATACTGGATGATTACTTGGGGTACTGGACCAATTACCAAAGACCTACTAAGTCAAAATACATAAAAGGAGTAAGAACGGAGTCTATTTAGAGTAGATATGGAGTAAAAACGGACCATGTTTAGAGTAGGTTCGGAGTTTACTCGGTGTATACTCAGTGTATGCTCGGTGTTTGCTCGGAGTGACTCGGTTCATGAAATTGTGGAAGCAGGAAGGATAGTGACGGTAAAGGCAAGTATTAGTGAAAGTCGAAAAAAATAGACTGGGTGTATGCTCGGAGTAGGTTTGGAGTGACTCGGAGAATTAAATTGTGGAAGCAGGACGGATAGTTAGGTAAGGTAAAAGGCAAGAATCCATGGAAGTTGGAAAAAGTGGCCTCAAAGAATGCACGGTGTAATTTAGGAGTGACTCGGAGAATAAACCTAGAGTGGATGAAAACTTAACGTAAAGAAGGATTATGACAAGTTCGGGTAAAGGTTAAGCAAGGTGAAATCAAGTCAGGGTAAGTATATATAAGCTAGGAGTGACTCAGAGAAGGGCCTGGTGTGGCAACTGGGTGATGCGAAAGTATGTGGTGACGGTGTGTGGTTGGTAAGTACTGGGTGTCAAGCAAGGAGAACTTGGTGTATAAACGTATAAACGTATAAACGCAGTGAACGTATTTGATTGGTAAGGAAATGAACTGGATGTAGAACTGGGTGTCAGAACTAGGAGTATAAACTGGGGGAACAACCAGGAAGAAGTAGGAGTAACTACTAGGTGAACTGCGGGTATGTTTCGTGAACGAGCACGGGACGATAGAACTGGCAGTAGGACGGATCAAAGGTCAGATGCTCCCGAGAGCGGGGTATGAAATGTGCACCATATACTACTACTTCCGACTTCTCTGGTAATTGACTGAATATCTTGCAGTTTTTTATTCGACAGCTGTGCTAGATTCGTTGTCCAGTCTTTGCCGAATATTTTTTGGATCCAATCGCGGCCTAGCAGTTTCGGACAGGACTTGTTGCCAACATATGCAACCAAGTTGTAGATTTCACCATTCAGCTCGACTTTGATATTTGCTTGACCCTTCAAAGGCAAATTGTGACCGGAAGCACTTTTTAAACGTTTTGTCGTTGGATGTAGTACTACTACAGGAACTAACCCCTCTGGCAGTACCGTCACTGATGCTCCGGTATCAAATTCCATGTTGACTGACTTACCCTGTAGGTTAAGGGGCACCCAAATCTTAGGAGCGTAACAACTGTCAGTGGTGGAATGAATGTTCATGACATCATCTATTGCACTAGCTAGCTCATCTGCGGAATCATCTTCTTGTAGCCACTTTATTCTTGTGCGACACATTCTGGCAATGTGTCCTTCCTTTTGGCATTTGTGACATTTACTGTGCAGAAAAGGGCACTGAAATGCGTTATGCGTCTTATCGCCACAACGAGTGCAGTTGTTTGATTCCGGTCGATTCTTTTCGTTTGAGCGATAGGAAACTCTCGGGTTGTTTGACTTGTTCCGAGGAGGGTTCCTGCGAATGGCACAAATGGGCAAAGATTCAGCGCCACTGATCTTTGTTGCATCGCAGATAGCACTTTCTAAGCCTTTAGAGAGGGCCAAGGCACGTTCTTAGGTTAGATCACGTTCGGCCAGCAGCTTTGTGCGAGCAGTGTCATTTTTCATACCACAGACCAACTGATCGCGCAAGGCTTGCTCTAGAAACTGACCAAATTCACAGTGTTTGGCTAGCTTACGCAACCGGGCAACAAAGTCGGAAATTGTTTCCCCGGGCTGTTGCTTCGCCAAATGGAATTGGTACCTTTCAGCAATGACTATCGGTTTTGGCTGTAAATGTTCTTGAAGGACATCCACTAATTGCTGGAAAGTTTTGGTATTGGGTTTGTGGGGACTGCAAATGTCCTTGAGCTACTCATACGTTTTTGATCCAACCACACTCAAAAGAATGGCAACTTGCTTCCGTTCCTGGTCAATATTGTTCGCCACAAAGTATTCTTATAATTGTTCAACATAGGACTCCCATAACACGGAGTCAGGGTCAAACGGATCAATTCGACCATACGTAGGTTCTGCCATCAAAAATTAGAACTCGTCGCCAGTGAAATAGCTGAGCTACTGCTTATCTGCTAGCTATTTAATACAGGAAAAAGCAGAGGATGATAACAAAAGATCTTTTACATTTTGTATATTTCCTCAGTCACCACAATGACCATGAGAAGGCACCTTAAAACACTCAGCGCTTCCTCTCTTCTTCCTCATATATTAAGGGGCTCCACCTTCAAATACTTTTACGCAACTGATTTCGCTGATTTCGCATTCGATTAACGATTTTCATACATACGTTAGCCGCATATGTCGTGGATATCAATTTTAAGGTTTGAGTTGTTTCGTTTTTATCTGCAAGCCATTCATTGTGTGCAATTACAAATATGAGCGAGTACGAGGGTGCAGAGTTGGAAATGGACACATTTTTTCCGACCGCTACCGCCACGCGACCGCAGTCGTCGTGACCGCGTCCGCGACCGCAGCCCGCAGGCTAATTTTGTGACCGCAAAAGTTTGAGTTATTAACCATCAATTCTATGCAAAAAATCCACTTTTCTCATATTTTTAAGGTATTTACAGTGTTTTTACAGCCACATCATCGCAGTCGGTATTCCGTTTAGGGCTGGTGCAGCGTAGATATATAATTTTCGACAGCGCAATTGAAAATTACGCAAATTGGTTTTTTGCTGCATTTGGAGTGTTCGATAATGGAATTCTGTGAGCAGTGTGTCTGTTCTTTCACTTTAGGGTTGAGGTTTACCAACAGAACGGCAGCGGCAGCATTAGCATACTATTATTAGCACTGCTTGAGTGTTTTTAACCTTTAATTCTCATCTAATCTTATGGCGTTGATTGAAACTTTCAGAACATACTGATTGAACTGAATTGAACTGAGCTAATTGAAACTTAGATAGCGAACGCAAAAACCTTCTATTTTGGCATCCGTATACAAGTATTGAAATTCCTGCATTTGACTATCACGAAGAGGAACTAGTTAACGTTCCTGTCAACTGTTACTTGAAGAATAATTGACAAATTCGATAGATTCGATTGTGGTCGCGCAGTGCATACCTAAACTTGAAATTTAAAATATTTTGCATTTTGCTGGTAGCACTTGGAAACGAACAGAAACCGACATAAAAGCAAGAAATTTTCAAAACTGAAATTAGACAAGAAAGTGTTAAACAAATTTAAAACCCAGCTACAGTAAGTAATGACGTTCTACCAAAATAAAACACAATAAACAGCAAATGTGACGCTGATAATACGTCCAACGCGGGAACTATACATATAACATAAAGTGAAAATTTGAAAAAATTGGGAATTTTTACTACAGATTGGCTTAAATTACCACGATTTGATAAAAATTTGCGGTCATTGCGGTCAAGAAAATTTGACCACGACCGCAACCGCCCGCGGGTACCCGCGGATACCCGCGACCTCGTCCAACTCTGCGAGGGTGTTGCAGTGCAGCTAAAATAATGCAGGTTTTGTTTTTCCACTTCATTTCCACTTCATGTTTTTAGCTTATTTTCTCAACGCCTAAAAAAGCGCTTAGAGCTCAGCGCTTAAAAACTATTAATAAAAACATTTTCGAACAGTTTCAAGCTGAATGAGCAAGATCAGAAGCTTCTTTAATGTAACAAAATATTAAACTGCACTTAACTTGAAATATGTAGAAGCATTTTCCGAGACATAGATCCATAAGAAAAATTCATCCCTGCACTGCGAGCTTTCGATTGATTGAAATATAATATGCTATATTTTGAAAAATTTTAAAACTGGCTGTTTTGTAAAATTGGGTCGGAGGGATCCACGCATTCATGAGGTTGCACAAGCACACCTTCGGAATTTTGTGAGAACAGTATCTGCTTACAAAATGAATCCCTCCAAGTCTCACAAATTTAGATATTTTACAGTGTAGTGTAGTTTTTAAATTCCTGTTTTTCAAATCAGACTAGAGTGCTTCAAGTTTGGTAACTTTATTACTTCGCTGATTGGATCTGGTAACCTTCCAAGCACCAAAATACGATAACCCATTTATTAAAATTAATAAGCTCATGGACTAGTTTTCACTTCGACTAATTGTCCATTTAATTTCTGAACTAACCTTTTTTTACACCACCTCTGTTACATATGTAGAAGTACACATAATTCACAGCTTATAATTCTACTTTGCTTGTCTAGTTACCACTTGCACATGGACGAAAGCCAAATCCTCTGTAAAAGGAAGAAGCCATATAATTTTTGGACACAAGAAGTTCCAAACAACTGCTAATTTGCATGCTTATACCAAGAGTACCATAATACATATATAAGAGTATGACAGCTGTCAGACTCTATGCGTTATGAGCGTGACACATCCTCTGCACGCTAACTGCTGACCCCACTCCGCAAATTGGACCCTTCACTTCAAAAAAATTTGCCCGCTATACGTGTGTTCTAAAGCTCGAAACAGATACAAAACTCGCGCACGTAATGCTTGTGTTTTTGAGCTTTAGCACACAAGCATAGAGCGAGTGAGCGTACCCCCGTTTCGATTTGGTACCAATTTTTGGGGGGGTCAGCCGTTAGCGTGCAGAGGATGTGTCAAGCTGATAATACATAGAGTATGCCTGCTGTCATACTCTTATGTATTAAGTACTCTTGCTTATACTAAAACGATATATAGCTTGAACTTTAAGTAGCTACACAAATTTATGCAACATAATACATAACTCCTGGACTTTAGAGTTCCTACTAAGATGATACAATTTTTGAACTGATTACAGATCTTGATTGAATGAAGGAAATGTTCAAGTTTATAGCGAAAGAGAGTCGCCTATTATCTACTGGTCACGTATAATGTAATAGCTGCTCTCTAAAAAAGTGAAGCCGGCGTTCCACTTGCTCATGTAATGTTCCTTTCCAAACGCAGTTCAAAATGTTTGAAACAATTTGTCTGACACAGGTTGATGTTATTATGAAAGCTTGGCTTTTAACGAACCTCAAATTCTCCTAAAATTAACTGATACCCAATCACCCTGTTTCGAACTACCAGATATTCTTTTTAAAAGGGTATCTGTCTGTAAGTTCCGTAAGTTGTTT
Organism: Trissonchulus latispiculum; assembly: GCA_030248195.1. Lineage (NCBI taxonomy): Eukaryota > Metazoa > Nematoda > Enoplea > Enoplida > Ironidae > Trissonchulus > Trissonchulus latispiculum. The sequence goes on from JASAND010009728.1 coordinate 27,761, forward strand.
TTGCGTCAAACTTTCTTTCACCATTACTGGTCTTAAAAGAGCATGAGAGTGTGTGTAGTATGTGGCAGTTTTGGCAGACAATATCATAATTTATTTAAAGATAGATAATCAGCAAATGAACAAGTGGTTCGGTGTCAGTAACTATTCACTGCGGGTTGGGTTAATAGTCATACAAAAGCAGTCCCGGAACAAATCAATGTGGCTGCTTCAAGCGTTTATTAGCTATGTGCATGTTACCTCTTACTAAATGACTAAAATACATCGAGCTATACTAAGGCGGACTTAGACTACGCCCAATTAGCCGTATTAGCCCAAGTAGGCGTAGGTAAATGCAAGGACGTGGCTAAACTGTATCGGATCAGATATCGTAGCCGCAGTGTTTCAGGTTTGTTTACAGTACCAAGAGTACAGTACTTGTACTGTAAACACGTACATGTACACATTCTTCATTACCAAAATGTGAACCAAACCATGACCCAAACTACGGATTTTAGGTTTGAAACAGAACTGAATTGAGAACTTGTAGAGTATCCTTTTTATATGCGTGCAGTTAGTAAGCCTATAAATATGCAGATACTGTTTTGTTTAATCTCAACACAAGCAATTCGCTTAATGCTTCCATTATCCCCTACTGTTGCTTTGACGACCTGTATCTAATCCATCCTTCTGAAATCTCTCCCTACACTAGAGTATAATTCCATACTGTATATATTTATCTCCAGTTATTAAATTAGGTTAACATTAGTTTTGTTCTGAACTGAACTTATTGAACTGAAAATAATGGAGGAACTGTTCCATCTTCTATTAATGAATAATCTGAGATTTCAATAGTGACTTTAGTGATATATAGTCTTTGCTAGCAGCTCCCATGTAACGTCCACCGCAAATATAGAATTCAAACGTAGCAATTTATTTTATTGGACTATATATGGATTTCACAGTATACTTCGAAACTAGGTCATATGGTGGTATATAACAAAATATACCTACAGTATTTCACAGTTACTCCATAGTCAAGAAACTACAACAAAAGTCAATAGCACACTACCATTCCATCGTTCCAACCTAGCACACTCTTAAAAGGACTCCTTTAGGAATCACACGAATTCTTGTAGTTTTCTACAAAAGTGTGGTCAGTCACTAGTGGAGCTTTCTGTATTTTCCACAAAACTACTTTCGTATTTTTTACCGTCCTCTCGAATAGTAAAAATTATAGGAGTTTCCTATAAAACATAAAAAGCTGTAGTTTTGTTCGACTTTTTCGACGATCCTAAATCAGAGGTCAAGCCTGTAGTTTTTACAAACCAAATCCTGTAATTTTCACTGGAACGACGTATTAATGGAAAAGGGAGGGTGCGGGGGGCGGCCGCTCCCAAAATGAGCGGCCGTTACCAGAAAATCACCCACGGAGTGTTGAAAAACTGAAACTTTAGAAAAGTTCAAAAAATTTCAGTCTTCAAAAATTGTGATCAGTGTCGCCCTTTGTTTGCGCTGTATCAAGTAATATCCTGTAGAGTAAATCCGTAAGCCAGTGAAAACTACAGGTTTAATTTGTATTGAATGCTAGTCTTCGTTAGCAAGTCAAAGTTAACCATATCTGGCGCAAAACAACATATTAAAGCAAAGTTGTTAGATCCTTAAAAGTGCACATTAGCGTGAATTGGGACGCAGGACTTGCCGACTTTGAAATGCGAATAATTCGCGAATTATTCGAATAGTCCCTCACGAATAGTGACGAATATTCGAATGCCAGTTCTACTATTTGTGCCCAAGCTTACATTTCCTTCTAAAGATTAATATAATAATAGATAAATAAAGTAAAAATACTTTAAGAGTGTACAAAAATGAAATCCCTAACCAAATTTAACAAGCGATCAAACAATCACTCTTTATTTGAACATTCAATTTCAACAGAAGAATCAATTTTTATGTAATTTAATTTTTAAGTAATGAAAACATCAAAATATGACGACTGGCCGACGGCCGTGTTCGAATTCTCCCCCTTCCCTCTTTTTAACCTGTCTGTAGTGTCCTGTCTGATGATGTAAGATGTGAGATCCATGGAGATGAATTGAAAAGTGACCGTTTCTGTCAAAAGTTACCTCCCCAAATATTCCAAAACTAATTTGCGCATTGAACAAAATTGTAAGTTTCTGATAGCTAATTTCGGAAGCCAAGGTTTTTACACAGACGAAATCTAGCTAAATATCTAAGACAAAGACATTGCACAGGAGTAACAAACAAATAGTTTGTAATAATAATTTCAATGAAATCTTGCTATGCTGCTGCGCATATCTCATACCATGACATGCAGCTACCCGATACGATTGCTGATTTAACCAAGAACGCCCGCAGTGCAGTTATGAGGAGTTTCTTCCACCATGACATTTTAGAACCTCCAGCATAAACTACTTACACACACGTAGGCTCCTTAAACAAACAATGAAACTTTTCCAAAAAGTGAAAAAAGTTAGAGTTAGCCCTGTTTTAAATTTGTTGATTCTCTTTTAACATTGTCGTAGTGCATGTTTCTACCAAGTGCTACATACACAATACGTCGGCGATACTAAGGCAGACGCACACTTGAGCCTAGCAGATGTGGACTGATGTCAAAGACCATCTCTTTGATTTGGCTTTTCTTGGATTTTCTCAGGCGTAGAGACCCAGAATTGAACCCCTTGTTAATACATGAATCAAACCACCTAGAACCGACTAATACTTTAAGCGCTTCTATTCAACTTCAACTCAATTCAATTCAAACAGTGGAACAGGAATATGAGCGGATTTTTCAGAACCTTTTGAACGGATCAGGTGTCGGTAGCAGGATATATCTCTGCTCATCTGCTCCTATTTTCATCGAAAAATTTCGCACAATGCGGAATAAGATTTCAAAATTTATATAAGTTAATGGTTCACACATTTTGTTTGTTGTGTTATATACTAATTTAGATTTATTTTGCACAAATGTAACGCAGTCTTACTGCAAAATCATTTTCATAACTAACTTAGTAAAAAATTTGTGTTTAAAATAGGATTTGGCATCGGGATCTGTAATCATACCAGCCAGCCGGCCAAAAACAAAGCACCACCAAACACCAGCCAAAAAGAAAACCAATGGGCTATCCTTACTTCAGATACATGTTGTTAATTTGGAAATATATACAATCACAGCCCTAATTGTCACAAATTAACTGTTTTATAATTATACCTGAACTACCTGAACTTATAATTATCTACAAATTAGCATTATAGAATTTTCATAAAATTATTCCTTAGTTACTGTTCCCAAAATGATTCTTTTGGATTTTTGGAGCCTAGATTCTTTATTGCACAGTATTCATACCTTCCAATCAACGCAGGCGCAGCTCTATCCAATCAGAATACAGCTAGATTTTTGCTTTTTGCAATTGATGCGCACAGAAAATCAAACTCAGAACAGCCATCTTTTTGATTTGTATGCGGATATAAATGCAAAAATCAAAATATTTGTTTGATGTTTGCTACAGCTCTGCACTTGAAAATCAAATGTCCCCTTCGCACACGGACAAATTACAATGTTATCACATCCTCGTTAAATGTGAAACATAAACCTTTGGCATTGTGGGAAATATCCCAAATTTTCACATCATTTCTGCATGAAATTTTATTGGGTATGACTGAAATAATACATTCAATACTAGCTTTCAAACAACATGTTGGCAGTAGTTGCACAGTTTTGGCTGGTGTTTTAATATGTTTATAAAGAGTTTGCAGCGGCTACTTAGCTAAGAGTTCTAAAAACAGAAAATGGAATACTGTGGTAACTGGATTTGTACCAGCAATGTAATCATTCTAGACATAGAATGATCTGATCGTAGTGAGTACTGAAATGTGTGTTAACAAAAACTCAAGAGTTAGTTTTGGAATAAACTGTCAGCTAGAGTAGTCTCAATACAACACTTGGCGAAGAAAAGAACCCATGGAAGCTATTCATGGTCCACCCACATATCTGTCAACTCCAGGATCTGCGCCAATACCGTGGAAGGACTGGAAGCGGTTATTCATCACCTACATGCAAACAATTGGTGCCAATGGTGAAAACGGAAATTTTTCTGAATCTCGCCGAATTGTCATTCTGCTTCATTTCCTCGGTGTAGAAGGCCAGCGGATATACCATACGCTGCCTCAAGTTAATGATAACCAGGGACAGACTTTGGATCGAGTTCTACAGATCTGTGATAACCATTTCGGTCCTCGCCACGACGTTGTTGCCATGCGCTACCGGTTTCGTGAAAGAGCTCAGATGTCCGGAGAAAGTGTTGACGAATGGTACTCAGCACTCCGCGGTTTGGTAATTGATTGTGAGTATGGACCTCTGCAAGATGAGATGTTAAGGGATCAGCTCGTCGAAAAGATTGCCTCGCCGCGCATTAGGGAACGTTTGCTAATGGAGCCAGCCCTTACCTTGGATAGAGCTCTCAGCGTGGCCAGACAAATTGAGCGAGCGATATCGGAAGCTAAAGCCTTCTCTGTTCCGGAAGGTGGACGTGAAACGCAAGTCAACAAAGTGAGTACAAGAAACCAGCCAGCCAGAACCAAGAAAGGTAAAGTCCGTAAGGAAGAGTTCGATTCAAGTTCGGAATCATGTGAATCTTTTTGTGGACGTTGCGGTTATGAAACTCACAACGGCGATGGTTGCAAGTGCCTAGCTGCAGGGAAAGAATCTAGCCGATGCCATCGACTTGGTCATTTTGCCAAGATGTGCAAGTTTAAAAGGACCTCCAAAATCAACGCTATTTGCGCGAAGATTAACGGCGAAGACGAAGAAAACGAAGATGAAAGAGACGAAGTGATCATTCTTTAATTTGTTTACCATAGCAATTATTGTGTACTGTTGTGATGGGTTGTGCAATCGGGGTTTCTGTTCTAAGAAGAGGGAATATGTGGTAACTGGATTTGTACAAGTAATGTAATCATTCTAGACATAGAATGATGTGATCGTAGTGAGTACTGAAATGTGTGTTAACAAAAACTCAAGAGTTAGTTTTGGAGTAAACTGTCAGCTAGAGTAGTCGCAATACAACAAATACCTGTTTAATGACCCTCCCTACTCTGCCTGCTGCTCCTTGTCGTAAAAAATTATACCACTTAGACAGAGTGTTCTGTTCAGTTAAGCCTTCGCTTAAACTGGTAACGTTTTATCAATTCATTTATCAATTCATTCATCATGTTAAAGAAACAAATCAATTTAAAATCGTACGTAATGTACTGTAGAACCCAGTAAGTCTATAATGTAATTGTAATGTTAGTTTGAGAAGTGCAATTTTGTAAGGTGTGCGTTTGCCTGAGTAGATGCATGTCCATCTCCTGCCAGCAGAAATTGAAGTCTAGCAAGGTGTGCGTCTGCCTGAATAGTGGACATCAGTGCACATATTGCTAGGCTCAAGTGTGCGTCTGCCTTAGTATCGCCCAATACGTCTGACGAACAACGCATATTTGCCGTAATTACTAATTACTATGCAAACAAAACACTTTTATAATATTGTAGGGAATTTGAGAAATTTCAGCTTAAAAAGTGGCCAAATTCTATCTTAAAAAGTAAGTTTCAACTATTCATTAGGTTTGTCCTTCTTTCTTGTCAATTGTTTTCAGTATTCTGTCATTCTTTAAAATTTTCCACTCTGATATAATGTTACAGGGAACCTCCCTTACTTTGCGTGATCAAACAGATTAAGAAATCCTAATATGGGGGCTCAAGAAAGCTCCTTGACAGGGAGTGACGAGGAAACCTACAAAATGGCCCGACGTCAACGAAAGCGTTCCTACAGCTTGGGAGCCTTTATGGAGTCTCGAGTCGCCCACAAGTCTGGATGTCGACTCAGCAGTCGAGACTGTCTGGAAGTGCCCACCCCGGAACTGGTTCCCAGAAGCGCTCGTGATCGATCACGGAGTATCGATCACAATGCCATGATAGTCCGCAATCTTCAGAGCAATCGATCCCTGGAAGACATTAGAGAATCTGAAACTAATATGAAAAAATACCTACAGCCTCCTCAGGACAAAGCTAGACGAGTTAAGCTTGACCTAACTCGAGGTGCCAAAAGTTTCGACAACTCGGGGTCTGACTTAAGGACAAGAGCCATTCATTACAGTCATTTATGCCATTTATTTGAGTCCAAAACCAACATCACAGACGAGACAAACGCCGAACCAAGCATGCCCTCTCAGTCTCGAAAATCTCCCAACAAATGCTCCCTTTCCAATGCCAAATCAGCTTCAACTGGCGACTTGCTCTCACTTAGTCAAACCGAAGTTGCACTGGTACGAAAAAACTGGCAGTTAGTTCGAAGAAAAAGTCGAAATGAACCTGGTTATTCCATTGTGCTAATGCTGTGTCACAAATATCCTGCGGTTGAGAAATTATTTTCTGCCGCCCAGGAAGCTTCCGGACTTTCCCATCACACATTCCATGCCCAAATATTTAATACTCAGCTAGAGCTTATTGTAAGAGATTTGGATCAGTGGGATAAGCTAAAGACGTATCTGCAAGGCGTTGGAAGGTTAGCTTAATAAAATAATAGTCAAATGAATCAATCAATCAACGTGTTAAAATAAACATTAGGTTTGTCTTTTAATGCACTTAAGTCTCTTAAAATATGAACATAATATTGCTGTAATGCTGTGCAGATATAGCGTCGATGTTGCTCCGTTTCTCCATTCGCCCGTCAGCCAATTATAACTGCAAGGCTATGAAAAATCAACGTTAAGGCCAGTTCACACTAGGCAACTTTGGGGCAACTTAGTTGAAGCAACTTGGTTGCTTCAACCAAGTTGCTCCAAAGTTGCCCAATGTGAATGTAGTGGCAACTGAGAAAAAAGTTGCCGCAACCAGGTTGCCGCAATAGCGCTTGGGGCGATTTCTAGGGGCAACTAGCACGTTGATTGGTCGATTCAAATTATAAAAATAGGCGCGGTAAAATTCCTGCATTTGATAGGTTGTTGCTTCAACTAGTTGAACCAACTGTTTGGGCAAGTTGCTGCAACTTTTTCGAGTGACAACTGAAGTTGCGGCAACGAAGTTGCTCCAAAGTTGCCTAGTGTGAACTGGTCTTTAGCGTTCGGTGTTCATTTTTAACGATTCTATTTAATCTTAGCGGTCTTTCTTATCGACATTAATTTGTTTATTTCAGACGCCACGTCATGATGACTAAGAGTGTGAACTTTTCTCCCACCTACTTTGACAAGTTTGCCGATATTCTAGCAGAACTTTCACTAACTTGGGGCGCTGGAACTCAACGTCAACGAAATCCCATGACATTAAGAGCATGGAGCAAAGTTGCACTATTTATTGCGGAACAATTGACCATTGGTTACAAGGAAGGAGTTTGGCAGGTCTATGGATCCCCGGCTGTTAGAAGAAAGTTGGACCATACACCCAGTCCTCTCACACCCACCGCTGAAGTAACGTAAAATGAGCTGTCCGTCAAATGTTTATTGCATTTTAGTGTCAGTAAGAGTAAATAACTGGGAGTGTGACTAGCGTTGCAATCTCAGTTTTGTATTAGGCCTGGAATGTCATCTGCATAATAACGGCTAATCCTCCCAAAACTGAGAACCTAGGAACAAAGCTTTTTCGACCGCTGCGTTTGCTCGTACATAGAAGCGCCCAGCTTCCACACACTTTAGATTAACAGAGTCATTGTTTTCAGTTGTTGTGTTCAAAGTTTGTAGGAACTTCACTCAACTATTAAATATTTTAATTGAAATAAGTTATAGTTTCTGAATATTTTGGACAATGTTGTCTAAGCTGTCATGAACTTACTCCGGAACAGTTTGTCAGAGTTTTAACACCCATAATATTATCTAGGCTTCATAATTGCTTGTCTCCACATCATACATTAACATTAGGATCGGGTTCTGGAGGGGGGCTTGTCCCCAAAAATTTTGAGGGTGCTTGTGCCTCAAGAATAATTTGTAAAATTTTTCGAAAAATTAACGCTAATTTTATAAAATACTCTTTCATCATTACTTTTACTCTTTCATCATTACAGTTAAAACCTTTCCTAATATTTAAGTCTAAGGTCATGTACCTAATCAGAACAATAGTGTGGCGAAGTGTCTCACCAAGAGTACATAATAGATAAGAGTAAGAAACTCTTACGCTAGCATGTACAAATCATGTAAGGTATGCTCGGTTCATTAACTCGGGACCCCCCCCCCGTAACTTCCGGGGGGGGGGGGGTCCCACTTTGCACTAAATACACGCTTTCATATAAGCGTGTGTCTGCTCGCTGATTGGCCCGTTAGCCTAAGGCTTATGGTAGGTAATTTATTAGTTATTTTAATTAATTAATTATAACTTTAATTAGGTTAATGCAATTAAAAAACTAATTCGACAACTTTGTAGCATTTTTTCTGCTCTTTCCAATGATATAAAAATTGTTGCATAATACAAAAATTCGAAGGAATGTAATCTGCAACAATTTTTATATCATTGGAAATAGCAGAAAAAATGTTACAAAGTTGTCGAATTAGTTTTTTAATTGCATTAACCTAATTAAAGTTATAATTAATTAATTAAACTAACTAATAAATTCCCTACAGTAAGCCGTAGGCTAGTGGGCCAATCAGCGAGCAGACACACGCTTATATGAAAGCGTGTAATTAGTGGGACCCCCCCCCGGAAGTTCCGGGGGGGTCCCGAGTTAATGAACCGAGCATACCTTACATGATTTGTACATGCTAGTGTAAGAGTTTCATACTCTTTATTATGTACTCTTGGTAATATTATACATTAGAAGTAAAATGTGTGGATTTTAGCAAAATTTGGATGAACAAAAATTTAGAACTAGATGTAGAACTAGATTTAGAACTAGAACTAAGTTCTAGTACAAGTTAGACTAATACTAAACTTCCTAAAAAGTCCATAAATTTTACAATATTTCTGTAAATGCAGGAATTATGTATTATTCCTAAAATTAGACGTAAAACTGCACTTATGACTTGGTGATGAAAACAAGAGATATAGAAAATTCCTGAATGCTTCAGAAATCATGTAATTCCTGAAATAACGCGGAATTATACATAAATCCGTTTTATACATTTTTCGGTGACATACACATTCAATGCAACATATATACTGACTGAGTACTCAAACGAATCGCAGAACACGAATCTGAAATCCGTTTTTCGATTCAGTTTTTCGTTAGCTCAATATAAGCTAAAGTTCTGAGCTTAAGATGTAAGCTTATACTGAGCTAACGGAAAGCTGTATCGAAAAACTAACTTCGGATTCGTGTTCTGCGACCTCAAAAAACCCTCAGAATATAACTTTTTAGCAAAATCGAAGACCAAAAATTTTTCGGTTCCCCTTGGTCCCCTCTTACGAATCGAAAAAAGTCGAATTCGCGAAAGCAAAAAATTTTGCGATATTTGAACTCAACGTGGTCGAAAACATACCTTACCAAATTTCAGCTCATACGATCAAGTTTTGCGGAATCTGGGCCCGGGGTGGGTTATCCTGAAATCATCCCTCAATTTAAGGGTGTGGTGTGGTCACTAGTTTTGAAGAGGTCTCAGCCATTATTGTGCGGATGATGTCCACAACCTGCTTCAATGCTTGTAATATATATTCTTAGTTATTATTTGTGTTAGTAAAGATATATTCTTTTTATTGAAATTGTAGTGCAGCATAAATTATGTTTCATTTTAGGTATGTATACAGGAGAAGGTGAGACATAGCTGCAATTATTTCCTTTTCGTTTTGAAAGTAGGCGTATTTGAATCCGAAAGGAATATATTCGTTTTACATACTTCAAACATCGAGTCGTTTACTTGAAGAACAGTTTCAGAATTATGAGAAACTCCAGGAACATCTCATTTATTTATCGTTGTTTACATCTTACGACTCAGTAAGCTATGCGTGAGCCTGAGGATCAAAAACGCTGTCTGAGATCAAAATTTAGCTCCGATTAACTTCCTTGCTTCATGCTAAATGTTGACGTCTAATTTTAAGTTCTCCACTGTTGTCACTACCCATTTTCCTGTTCTCCTTTGTTAGGCTACAGATTTCAATTTCTCAGTCACCAGACGTTTTTATAAGGTTTTCTTAGAGCACTGATTTCAGATAGTTATAAGCTGTAGGGTGGATGAAAAGAAAGAATTGAGGCAAAGGTGGACGGGCGCACACAAGACATCTGATATCACTGTAGTATATCACTGCCCCTCTTTACCTATATCTCGGGCGACAGACAGTGCTGCTCTGCAGAGCCCTTATTATTAATAGTGGGATTTTCTCATGCATTTAAACCAGTTTAATTAAGAAATATGAACAGGCCTCTAGAAGGAAGGTTGGATATCCTCAGGAATCGTTATTCATGTTTGCTTAAAGTTCGCTCCTAGTCTTCTTGAATTACTCCCTTCGTCAGCTTTTATAACTGTGTTTATAAAGCATCAACCACATAAGTTCTAATAAAGTCAGATTCCAACTCTCTTTAATCGATATTGACACGAAAACGTAGGTATTTCAGTGTGCAGACCATTAAACAACAGACTCGCAATTATCAGAAACGGTATGACTAAATTGATTTTGCCTCACTCAGATTAGGTTAAAGTGAAAGGTTTTGTTTGATGAGTTATATTTCATATTGTATTTTGTTGTATGATTTATACGTAATTTGAGTTTAGGAACATGAATAGAGTTTGTGCCCGGGCCTTGAATCCGGTTGAGTGCCCGGTTGTTGGACTGGCAGGCCCGGCCCGGGCCCGGGCCAGGTCAGCCGCGAAGGCCCGACCCGAGCCGGGCCTACCGGGCCTTGGAGGCCCGGCCAGGCCCGGTCGGTACCGATGAGGCCCGGTCAAATTTATGTTTTGCATATTTCAAAATTTTTCCAAAATACATTCACTAGAAACTCAAGTTTAAGTTGGAATAAAGTTAATTTAATTTAATCTAAGTCAAATTTAATCTAAGGGCCTTTTCGCGAATGGTAGAGTAGAGTAGAGTAGAGTAGAGTTAAAATTAACTCTTTTAACCCTTTTCATGAATGCGCAGGGTTAAATTTAACTCTGCCTTTTTTAACTCTTTTAGCTCTGCAGGGTTAAAAATCAAAGAGTTAAAAGAGTTAAAACTGGCAGAGTTAAAATTAACTCTGTGCATTCGCGAAAAGAGTTAAAAGAGTTAAAACTGGTAGAGTTAAAATTAACTCTCTGCATACGTGAAAAGAGTTAAAATAATAATATAATTTTTGCTTACGCAATGTCCAACTTTTCACCATTTGAGGATTTTGAAAAAACTTCTTCACGTTTAGAAAATTTTAAATAAAATAAAACAACAAAAGAAGATATTTACTTATTTCATTAATAGCCATTTATTACATCTTCAATGTAGCGTCATCCTGTAATAGGGCGATTCGGGCGATTCCCTGTGTGTAACTTGCAGTTTTTAACCGATTTTGCTGAAACTTAGCATGGATCCATTTCAACAAATTATTGACCAATCTGCAGTAAAATTTTAAAGTTTAAGATTTTAAGGGGTTAACGACATGGGTAAAATTGCAATTGAGGGGGAGCCAACCAAGGATTTTTACGATTTTCATGAAATTTTCAGAGTTCGCTGAAAAGTAATCTAAAGACAGTGTTTCAGTCTAGGTTTTTGTTGTTTCTTTTGCCAGCTTGCAATTTAGCCTACAATAAAGTGCTAATGAATAGTTGAGTCGAAAAACAGGCATCATGTTCGTTTGCTGAGACCACGACAGAGCCCAAAAGACCTTTGTGCATATTTTTAGCAAAATAGGATTCTCTTGGTTTTCCTAAAAACTTGAACAATTTTGGTCAATTTCAACTAAACTTTAATACTGAAAAGATAGGTGCAGCAGCATTAAATAGAAAACTGTTTGTTTAATAAAATTCAGTAGAGATTTCAAATTTGAATTGAAATGGTTGCCCTTAGAATCGCAGTTGGGATAACAATTGATCCTGTACTGTAAATCTGATGACTATAAAGAGTTGCAGCTAGGTTCGCATAACATTCGTCTAGACGTCCTTTCAAAAATTCAAAAATTCAAATTTTTTAAAGTTTACTGTAATTTTAATGGCAAAATTAGTACTTTAATTAACCCACTTTTGGGGAAATATTGAGCTTTCGCTTAGTAGTCCCGTTGATTCGGCTTTTCGTGTTGCCAGCTCTCATACATGCTTCAAATTTGTATTCATAAAGTGGTGTTAAATAACCTACAAAAATAATTTGGAGCCTATTTATAATGATAATTAATTATTTCAATTTAATTAATTTTATGTAATTACTATTTCTAAAAATGCAGCATGTGTAAAACATTTTGTTCGATCTGTTTTAATTTTATTAAGTAGCCCATTTCGTTGCTTTAGCGTAAATAATTCAGCGGGCCAGTACAAAAAGCGGACGCGGAACGGAAGCGGACTGGGGGCATAATAAGAGGACTAAGAAAGCGGACTTGTGGTATAAAACGCGGAATAAATGCGGAAATAGGGTATAAAAAGCGGACTTACCTTATTAAGCGGACTGGGTCAGAATTTAGCGGACCTACTTATTTTAGAGCGTAGCAGAATTTTGATGACGGTTTTTCGTTTTTTTCACACAGAAAACTTTTATGCACTGACAATTACTCTTATTTTTGCGGAGGGCACAGTCGTTAAAACAAAAATATTCTCAATATCTATCTCCGGCTATGTTTTTAGGGACAGCCATTTTTGAATCTGCTTTTTGCTGAATACAGTGAATTAAGGCCTACAGTCCTGGTCAGAAATAACCTTCTTCGCGAAGGCGAATGCGAAGGGCCTTCGCGAATTTGCAAATGTAGTTTTACATAACTTTCGCGAAGGTCGGCTTGAATTTTCCTTCGCAACACAGCAGGACGTGATTGATTACTTGTCAAAAGCTTTAAGCCAAACTTGCTTTTATGGCACAGCTGTCTGTCCAAAGCTCTATATTAAACAGAGGTAAAACTGACCAGTTGGCCGGTGGCTACTAGCAGTTAAGTTAAAGCAGCAGGCACCCTGCTGTTTGTTTTGACATCTGTCAGAAAAACTGCGAATGCACAAAGGACTCTGCATTCGCCCCTTCGCGAAGATTCATCAGAATTTTTGGTGTCGAATGTCTTCGCGAAAGTGCGAATATTCGCGAAAATAAGAAACTTATTTCTGACCAGGACTGTACCCCGGTAAAGCTATAACTTGAGCACAGGCTTCAGGTCTTTTCCAGATTACACCCCCCTGAGTGGTCACAGGTCGCAAAACTTTACCGATTGAGTTGAAATTTAGTTTTGGTATGTTTTCACAATGCTGATTTCAAAAATAGCAAAAAATTTAATTTCTTCTAAATTTTAATTTTTCCACTAATTTGTGCGCTGATCATTCTTACGTCTTGAACTAACCTCCTAAAGTGAACTCATAAGGTTGTGCGGCCGACTTTCACTTATCCCAACTGCCCTTTTAAGGGCAACCATTTCTAATAGAATTTGTTCTAGCCGCACAACCAACCTCATGGATTCACTTTGGAAGATTAGTCCAAGAAGAAAAAATGATCAGCGTATTCGAATTAGTGGAAATAATAAAATTTAAAAAATTTGAAGATTTTAGTATTTTTATAATTAGCACGTTGAAAGACTTATTTTTTACATACATGTTTGGGACCTGTGGCCACGGGGGTACTCTTGAAAAGACCCCAGAATTCTTCAGGACAGACTATCAATTTCGTAATTACATCGGTTATGGAAAATTGATCCCAACTGCCCTTTTAAGGGCAACCAATCGCATATGTGTTTCTTTCTAATTTTTGTCCGACCCTACGAAAGCTTATATTGTTAGAATTGCTTCGGGAAGCCACGGAACTTTTTATACAGTGTTGGGTGACGTGATTTTAATATTTTACTTGGTAATGGTTGCCCATGAAAGGGCAGTTGGATAAGACATTAATAATAGAAGCAGGCGCAGAAAACGAAACGAAAGTCAACGAAATAAACAAATATTAGTATTTATGAAAACAATTAATAAATAATATACAATAATAATAAATAAAATAATTATTTGTCTAGTATAAAAATACATCATTAAAATTAAATAAGAAAATTAAATTAAATATTAAAGTTTTTAGATGAAGCTTTTGTATTCCACTTCCTAAATCACATTCAGACCTATTTTCAGCTTTCATTTTCGTTGTTTGCACGCTGATTCCGTTTTCGTTTCATAGACTGCCCGGAAAATACTTTTCATGACTTTTAAAGGTCTTTGTTCAGTTCCTTGGTTGTTTAGATGTGAGTCCGCATTTTATACTTTATGTCAGCTTTTTCCCGATTAGCCAATCAATACAGTCCCCATTTTATACCAATCTCTGAGAGTCCGCGACAAGTCCGCTTTTTATACCTTTTTGCTGAGTCCGTTTCCAGTCCTTTTCCGCTTTTTGTACTGGCCCAAATTCAGCAGAATATTGGGAAAGCCTTGAGTATTTTTGAAGCATTATGAACCATCCAATGAAATTATGTGTTGCACATTCATTAGATAGATTATCCTGACATTTTTAAAGCTATATTACGCGCACAAAATGTGGTAGTAACAATGTAAAGGATAGAAGATTTTAAATCGTTTAACCCGCGTGCTGAGACGCGGGTTAAAATCTAATGTTAAATGTCGTGAGCGAGTTATAAGAGTTAAATTTAACCCATTCATGAAAGGGGTAGATTTAAATTTAAATCTGCAGGTTTTTAACTCCACGTGTCATTCACGAAGAGAGTAGAGTTAAAAGAGTTAATTTTAACTATTTTCGCGAATGAGCGTAGAGTTAAAAATTTTAATTCTGCTTGACTCGGCGAGTTAATTTTAACTCGTTTAACCCATTCGCGAAAAGGCCCTAAGTTGTAATAAATAGCACTATTTTTGGCATTGTTTTTGTATGCCGGGCCTTCACCGGGCCGCCGGGCCCGCCGGGCCTGCCGGGCCTTGAATCGGGCCTCCGAGCCCGGGCCGGCCCGGTTGGTTCAGCCTCTAACACCGGGCCTGGTAGCGGCTGGGCTTTCAGCCAGAGCCGGGCCCAATCCAAAATTTTCCGGGCCCGGGCCTAAACCGGAGCCCGCTACACAGCCAGGGCACAAGCCTACTTTGAATTTTGTAAACTGGTGTAATGCTAATAGAAGGCGACCTGACTACTAAGCACTACGGGGTGGGTACTGCGCGCTAGGAAACAGCGGACCTGAGGAGATGTTGTTCCAGTCGACCTGTAGCACAACCTCGCCAAAACTTTAGGAACAACTGTGAAACCTACCCCGAAATATAATCAACAAAACCCCACAAAATACACTCAGACTATCTAAGACTGCCAGATTTTGTCTGCCTAACTACCTACCGAACAATAAATGCTACACCCTAATCTACAAATATTTGGAGACCTAGATTTTTAATGATTTTAACCTAACTAGAGCATAATTTACAAAGCCAAGATAGACAGAGGAAAATTCAAATACAAATAGAAATCAAAACAAATACAAGATGGTCACGTCACAAAACTACGAGGATTGACCTCGACTTACTAATTTACCAACAAGGAGAACAGAGCAGAAAAGCAGACATCCATAAATTTCCAATAATTGCCAAAATAGCAGAAATCATATAAATTTATTATAAATAGGGGGATGATTTGGCCGGAACGACCTAAATCAGGGGACAGTTAAATATAAAAGAAGGGGGAAGCCAGCAAGTCAGATAGCATACAAAAAGGAACCAATACTCTAGGACAACTAGCAGTAGAAGGGACAGTGTAAAGAAAACAATACGGTAGGGGAAAATCAAGTAATTCACACAATACTTTAGCCTATATAAAACTTGTTGCAAAGCCCGACCACACTTGACGAAAGAAAACTTTAAAACTGACTACTTTTGATTCTTGCATCAGACCACCCCCCTAAGTAGCCAATCAGAGAAGACTTATTGATTTCGAAAGACTCCTGTAAGAATTTGATTGGGTAAAGGTTCCTATCTAGTTTTGCTAATGGGACAACGCCGCCTAGCGGCCAGACATGCTGAATAAAAGCCAGACAACCCAAATAAAATCACACCTTAAGACACACGTGAATTTCACAAGCAAGGACACAATCTCCTAAAACAACTCATACACACACTTCTATTTATAAATCAGACACACTAAAAATACCCACCCATTACACTGGACTGGATATGACCTTTGGCTAGAACCTCTGATTAGTGTGTGCTTAATCAGTTACATATGATAAGGTGATTGATAAAAGTATGTAGATCATTGAATTTTCCATGATCAGCATATCACAGTAGGGAAGTCAAAATTCAATTAAACAGGCTCTGGTAAAATGAAAAATGAAGATAGCTAAAGAATGAGATGAAAACAACAAGCTGCGAGAAATGATATCAATTATCAAATCCCGTTAGCTTTAGCATTAGGAGTTACCAGGCGAAGAGTAAGGAACTCTCTGTCCAGCTAATCCTTACCTGAAATTCAATTTTATTTTTGCTTTTTCTTCCTTGCTCGATCCTCCATTTGGTCCTCCTTCCGTTGCTGCCAGTTTTCAATAGTGGTCACGCAAAAGGACTTAGATCTCTGCTAATTACATAATAATCAGAGGTTTCAAAAAGTGATCCAATAACCCTGAAATTGCACAGGTAGTGGTAGCATTAATCCTCCTCCCCGGCCAGTCATAAAGCTATCATCAACTCTAAAAATTGTTTTAAGAAACTCGGAACTGGCGTTGGAAAGGCAAAACCAAACAAAGGCTAGCCTTCTGTTGGCTGGGGTTTACTGGCTTTCCGCAACAACTACCAATTCAGCTGCGCTTGACTAATCGTGTTCTTTTTCCGTCACAGGAACCTTTGAATCTTCAATCTCTCTTCACCTGCAGCAGCACGCCTGCGAATCTCCTGCCGTAAATCATAGTTAGCAGGTCTTTCTTTAGCAGTCATTTCTGGACGGTTGAAAGGATTAAAGTCTCCAGTTTTATACTTTCATCCCCTTATAGTAATTCCGTCCCTTTAGACAAAAACATTCGCAGTTCGCGTCGGTCATGAAGGCAAATATTTAAAATTCTCCCCTTGACGAAAATTGCCTGTCATCGCGATTCCCTAAACACTGACGCAATAGAATCAGTTCGAATACCCAATTTTTCGCAATACAAGCGCTCACCAGACCCGAATCTAAGTCTATCTGTACCTCATCCGTTTTGCCTGATTCTTTGTAACTTAACATTTGTTTAACCTTGTTTAACATTTGTTACACTGCATACTTCAGCAAAGTAATAAATAATCCGATTAGTGTTAACTGAAGATAAGGAATAAAGCAATGAGGGCGTCGTCATCAGAATACAAATACAACTGTGATATCCCTGAGTGACTCTTCGCTCTTGAGCTTTATGCTATTTTCACTGAACTGATAAAGGGGGTGAGGAATAATAAGTTTTCAAAAATATGAAATTCTACAGCATCTTTTGTTAAAGTTGAGCACAGCGCGACAAACCATTAAAATAGTTATTTTTACTACAAACTTAAAAACAATTTGATACTGTTGTGCCGAAGTCTATTTTTGATTACAGTTTTCTAACAGTCTGCAGGTGAAAAGTTCTATACCCCATGGAGAACTTCGGCGAGTGGAGATTCTATTATTCCCTTTACCCCTTTGTTGTTTTGCTAACCCGTGGCTGCTGATGAAGTATACATAGTTGTTCTTAAGTGAACACAGAACTAACGAATTTATTTTATAACAAAAAAATCATTAAAGGTTTAAATATATTTAGTTATTTAGTTATATCAAGTGTTTTTAAAAATTCTGCTAGAAATTAGAAATAGCCCCAGTTCTGCTGAGGCTCTTGGAAGTTTTATAATTCCTCCTTGGGCCGTTTAGGTTAGCTTAGGTTATCTTTTAGGTTCAGGTTTGTTCAGGGGATTTCCTAGTTCTAGCAGCAAGTAGACGAATGTAGACGCGCGTATGTAAATGTCTGCATGTGTAACGGATCAAGGTTGGAATGATCAACCTTTCCGTTGCTGGCGGTCGTAGCTAGGCTAGCTACCCGCTTGGCTTCCTGTAACATCATCATTGTGGGCTGGGACACGTTTGCAAGTCACGTAGCTCCCCCAACGTGTATGCGTGGGATTGGGTGGGTTCCCCCCCTCGTGACTTTGGGAGCTACGTGATTTGGGGGAAATTCTCACTAGGGGGCGCTCGTGGGAGGGTCCAACCCAACACTCGCTTCCCCCCTTCATTATTGTTATTTCTACCGTCGTGTACAGTCGCGTTTGCTCTATTATTTCTCCCTTATTTGCTGTGTAAATATTTCTGTGTCTCCCTCAGCTCTCCCCAGAGCTTGGTACGTTGGCTGACCCCCGTCAGCCCGCTGTAACTGTAAGTCAGTATTATATTGTGTGTTTGTTTGTGTGCTTGAGGGTTCATCCCTATAATATTGTTATTATTATTATAATTAATAATTACTTGTTGTTCTGTTTCTTATTAAAGTGTATTTAGTTAGGTTTGAGTCTTACTGAGCTCCTGCTAGGGAGGTAGTTACATCTTGAGTGAGTGAGAGTGCGAGTCATCTCGCCCTTAGGATCGGATTATCTACTGCGTATATTGTCTGGCGAGGCTGTCCCGACCGTCTCCTGTAGTCGGTCAGTTATCCATCTGTGCCACGGTCTCCGCGTCCGCTACGTCAGGGCGTGGTAACGGTGTTAGTACGTAGGTTAAACTACTAGTCCCGCTACACATGC
Organism: Trissonchulus latispiculum; assembly: GCA_030248195.1. Taxonomy (NCBI): domain Eukaryota; kingdom Metazoa; phylum Nematoda; class Enoplea; order Enoplida; family Ironidae; genus Trissonchulus; species Trissonchulus latispiculum. The sequence goes on from JASAND010009728.1 coordinate 46,487, forward strand.
ATCTGTGAGCGTTAATCCACCACAGCGGTTGTTTTAAACTGTTATAACGGCATGCTACATGCGGAGGCGCCGTCGCTCATCTTTGAACGTTTACGACAATGAAGACTCCTTAATGCACTTTCGTTGCTGCATGCTGCATCTAACTATCTTCTGACCGGAATCATGCGCTGGGATTTGAGATTCCATATAGTTCATCCTGTAAACTTTGTGCCATTAGTCTGTCCTTTCATTCAATCACGTTTCACGAAAGCATAAACAGGGATCCTTTTTGCAAATTGTGTAATCAACTAAAAGCTTTTTCCTTTGACTTTTAAGACGTAATAATTATTCTATAACTTTGTACACGCGATTTCCATTCCTTTATGCTGTTCGCGCATGCTAATTAGTTGACTCAGAGTCAATCAGGAGGAGTACAGTTTCCTGTAATTTACAGTAAACAACCTCATTATTAATATGTAATTGTAGTTGTCAGGAATGAAGATGTTCCTCTCAGTTCACTTCACTTCCTCAAAAACGGGCGGTCTTGACTAGTCAGTCAGGATTACAGGTCAACATACGCTCGTTGTCAGGTTCCCTTTGTCATAATGTGGCTAACAGATAACAGCTAACAAGCTTTCTTTAAAGGTTCGTAAACCTGGATAGAAGGGCAGAATGAGGACAAAAGCCAGACTACTCTAACTTGTTCCCTCAAAAATGCTTTGCCAAGCATCATGGTATCTAGATATAGAAATTGTGTAACGAAGTGTATAGGAATTTTTTATCTTTGTTTTAGTCGACGCAAGTAATGATTTCTGAATTTCTGTATGGAAAAGTCGCCAGTTGCAGGTTAAAATTCGGTTCACTCTCCCTTTGGTTAACAGTTTCACTGCAATCTGAACGAATAATTCAAACCTAGCTAACGTAGAGAGGCCACTACAGCCATTCTGTTGCTCTTCAACGTAAATTCAACAAATTCTAAGCCGTGGTTTCGTAGGTATTGAATTTAGTCCAAACCTACGTCGGCAGTGTATTATCAGTAGTGATGTGGATCGGATCGGCAGCCAAAATCACCTACCGATCCGATCCGCCAATTGCCCAGCGATCCGATCCGATCCGATCCGATCCGATCCGATCCACCCCCGGATCGGACCGATCCGATCCGATCCGACTATAATTTTAATTTTCAATTTTAAATTACTTAAATTGCTATACCTTCCCATTTCCCATAATTTTGCAAAAGTTTTGATCAAACTTCGCAAAGGAATCTCATTGAATAATTCTGAAAGTCCGTATCAGAAACTTCAGCTGCAGAATACTGTGTAGTTACCTTTAAAAACAACAACTTTTGACTTGACTTTTGACCAACTTTTGTTGGGGGGATAAAATTAAAGAGATCCAAAATATTCAATGATTTGCTAAAATTTATGCTAATTGAAAATTTTATTTTTGTGATCAAATAAAGCTTGGTTCCGCGACGTATATAAGTTTGCTCTTACAACCATGCATATATACATTAACACAGGGTCCAATTCTGGGGGAGGTGTCTTCCCCGACTCTGGTGAATAGTTTACCTATCATTGGAAAATTTCAAAAAGTTTAAAAAGGTCTTCTCCGGAATATGCAAAATTGACAAATTTTCAACATTTTTGGATAAAATAAGTTAAAAGTGAAGATTTTTAGCGATTTTTAAGAATTCTTTGAAAAAATCATTAAAATTTGCTAAAACAGCAATTTTTTGGTAAAAATAGCTTTGGGGTCTACTTTTTCCTTCTCGCCGAGGGGTCTGCCCGTTTTTCTGTAGCTCTGGTGGTAGTTGGACGCAGGCCGAAATTTGCGGCCGGCACCCGCCCGCACTCAAATTTTCGGCCCGCACAGGTCCGACCCGCGGCCCGCATCGCATCTACAATTTTCGGTCCCCCGCAAAGGCCCGCACAATAAATGCGATTATTTTATGTTATAAATACTATTTAATGTGTATAAAGAGTTGCATTTTAGTTAAAAGCTTAGTTGCCACAATTGTGAATATTTTGCTATCAAAAGACTCTCCGCTCTTTTACAGAAATGTTTAGCAATTTAATCTAATTTATTCAACATGTCATTTAGTTATTTCTCTAAATCTGTAACCTGCTAGAAGCTTTGCTCCCGACTGAGAAACTAACTTGGTCGGGGAAAAAGTTCACTTCAATAGAGCATTTTGCACTTATTTCTTACGATAAGCTGATGAATTTAAGCTAAATTTGTAAGCTTAAGATGTAAGCTTACGTTGAGCTTGCAAAAAGCTGAACCAAAAAACCGACACCATATTCGTGTTCTGCGATCCAACAAATTTTGCAATGGTTGAACTCAATGTGCTCGAAAACATGCGCATTGCACATATTTTAGCTCAATTGGTCAAGCTTTAAAAATTTTGAGCGGTGGTATGGGTAATTGAAAAAAGATCCGTTAATTCAGTGTAGGTTTTCTGATTTCAAAGTTAAAAATATTGTATAAAGCTTTTAACTTTAAGCTTAAAAAGTTATACTGTCGCTACAAAACTCGGCCCGCCCCGGCCCGCCCCGCGGGCACCTGCGGCCCACGTCCAACACCCACCCATTCTCCCCCACGTTATCTGTGCTTGCAACCTTTGCAACCAATTAGCATCTAATGTTTGGAATTTTTGGTTTTTCAAGATTTCCGGATTTTTAAGTTCTCACAATATGGTTATGATTTAAAAGCTCTTGACGAAGTAAACACATTTTGTAATACAATCATGTCCCATAAATGCACTCGATTACCAAATTCACAACAACAGAATTTTCCGGATTTAAATGTTGTTCAATTCCCACACTCAGGAGTAATCACTCGAAAGATCTTGACGAGCTGAAAAACTTTTAGCGGACTGTGCAAAATCTATTTAGTAGAAAATATTACATTCCATCCCATTGGATCTTTTTGCGTATGCAGACAAAAATATATATTTATCCAGAGAAAGAAAGTAAAGCAGTTAACAGAAAGCTAGCAGAAAATTAACATAAAAATTCACATTAACAACCAAAATTCAACAATTGAACAAAATTCAGATAAAAATTTTCATAATTTCTTGACAGGAATTTTGTAATGTTGTAAAAATTGGTACAAACTTCCAAATTTTTGCCTCATTTGCCGGATCGGCGATCCGGAAAAATCAAGCCGATCCGATCCGGCCGATCCGATCCGAAAATTTGTCGATCCGATCCGATCCGTTCCGACCCCGGATCCGTCGATCCGATCCGATCCGCCGATCCGATCCACATCACTAATTATCAGTGGCGCTGCCGTTCCACCGATTCACTTACAACTTATTCCCTCTCATCTTTTGCAGCAAAATTTAAATTTTCCAGATCTTCAGTGCTGCTGCTATTTAGCGAAAATCTAGAATTCCCCCCAAATTCACTATTCCAGCGTTTTCTCCATCAATCCTGGTTGTTGAGAAATTAATTCACTATTAATCAATAGTAGTCCATCCCTGTAATTGCTTTAAGTCATATTCCACAATTTTCACTTGTCATTGCGTCGACAATGCAAGACTGTTCACTTACAATTGTCGACCCCTTGCAGATCCGAGTATGTGTTTTATTTATTAATGTTTGGCATGGATTAATATTATTGGATATGAAACCGTTTTATCAAATGGTTTACAATTTTCCAAGCATTGTGTTGCAGAGCTAAATCTGAATTTAGAAGATTGAATTGATGCTTTCGTTCTGTTACTGAATGATCCCGTTTTCCGGTTGCCTCCACCCTCCGATCGCCAGTTCACCCCAAAATAACGCCTCCTGCATGCACCCAATATAGTCTGGTCGCCTCGTCGACTGTAGCATAAAAATGGGGGTACTCTGTTCCGGAAGTGATCTTGTAATAAGTCTTTTACCATGCAGCTAAACTAGTGTTTAAAGTCGGAATTAATAGCAGTTGTTAGGGATGATAGCATGCTCCTGGTTGCCACTTAGACGCCATTACCTTTCTACCCTTCTGTCAAACCCACTTAGAATAGATCACGAGTTTTATCATCCCAGAACACCTTGACAGCCCTTCGGGTGATCTAGTAAAATCTAATAAGAACTGGATTAGAACTTCGTGTTCTCAAACTTGTTTTGATCAATTCTGACATTTTCGATGCTTCTTCTTTGGAGCATAATTAAACAATTTGGTCAAAGTATCACTCATTGGTTGACATTTCTGACAAAAAAGTTCTTATTAATCTAACTCCTTGAATACCCCACGGATCATTGTCTCTTTCCCCAAGCATTGCAATTTCAGAAAATAATTTATAAATCCATTAGTGTAAAGATTATGCACCCACACAGGCCTTGTTAGATGCAAAGCTCTTCTTGAGTACTACTTTAATGAAAGTCTATGTTTGGCATCGACAGTAAATTATCTGCAATCTGATAAGGTCATATTTTTAGCTATCCAACCCATCCTATTCTGTTTTGCTATTATTCTGACAAATTCATAAAGGGTTTTAGGGCGGGATTTAAACCCACTCACTGCTTAATAATAAACTAATCCAGCTTTGAATCTTTCAACTGATAGTTTTATGTTTTGCCAACGTTTTTTAGTCTTAAAGAATCAGTTGGTTTTTAACGGGTTAGAATTGTGTCAGTAGTGTTTTAAACTTTCTTTTTTAACTGAAAGTGGGGAGATGAATAATTGTTTTTCTCAGTTGACCTAGGAGTTCACACAAGATCGGCGATGTTCCTATTACAGCTTAGTGTCCTGCGTAATAAGCTAGCCCAAAGGCGGCCACATTCTTAGATTCTCGGTAAATCGCTAAAGGATGGTAAATTCCATTGCATACGCCATTGTTTTGTATCTTTAGTATTATTTTGAAGTAATTATCCTACAGCTATGTGGCACTCTGATGAGTACTATGTCAAGAGTATTGATGCTGCGACACATGATAAAGTATCCCCTCAAAGGTCCTTAAGTTACGAACCTCTCAATGCGTCTCCGGAGCGAAACAGTATTACAACCACAGCTCAGACTGAGGCAGCGACTTCAGCTTTGACTGAGTCAATCCAACCGTCATCGCCGTTGATTTCTGTGGCACCGGCTGCCTTTTCACCCCGTCGTGGGCGGAAGAAACTGTCCGGTGAAGACCGAATCAGCCGAAGACAAGGATCGAATGGGAGCGGCAGTGGAAAATCGGCAAAAACTACTTTAAAGCTGGCTGCCGTAAATTTAGGACACAGTTTCGACACTCTGACCAATCAGAACATTCCGACACCAGAGTTTGCTGTAAGTGCGCTTAACAGCAGCGGGAGTTGCACCGCACTGCAACAGTCACCAAAAAGTAATGCAAGAATCCCGATTCAGCCAACCTACACTCTACCGCTGCTCAACCTGAGCAGTACGGAGATCTTGCTGGTACGTAAAAGTTGGTTGATGGCCAAACGAAAAGGTTTGGAAGAGCCTGGGATTTCGCTGGTCATGACTTTGTGTCAACATCATAAAGCAATTGATAAACTGTTTCGAACTGTTCAATCCAAAGGGGAATTGTTAAGCTATACATTTCACGCACAGATCTTCAACAAACAAATGGATTATATTATACAAATGTTGGAATCGCCTGAACAGATCGCTGCTCATGTTCAAGGTCTCGGAAGGTAAACAATAGATTATGCTTTAATATTTTGTTGCAAGACAAGACTCAGAGCTTTTTTCGGTGGAAAAGAACAGAATAGTGTTAAAACTAACTGTTTTAACCTCAATGAAGTTTGATTTTTTGTTCACTGTGTCATGAAAGAGTTTAACTTTCAGTTTAGTTTAGTTTAGTTTTAGTTTAACTCGCAAAAATTTGCTTAACGTTTTCATGAACAGGCACATTCAGTAATTCGGAGTTTATTTGCGTAAATAGAACTGCACACACACTTTTGGCAAGACAGTGTAAACAACTTCACTAATCACCGGGTTGGCCAGGTTGGCAAGCTGTAGCTCTTATTTGTAGTCCACTCCACCAGACATAATCAAATGTTTTAATTTTAAGATAACTCTACTTTACGCTGCGCTTAGCGAAATTGACCCAAGTGTCAATTTCATGGGCACTTGAGCCGAAGAATAGAATGCGGAGAGGTCGCCCTTCATTTATCTTCATGAGGGGCTGAGTTCGCATCTTGTAAAACGTGATCTCACAACCCCAAAACAATTTCAACATACTATTCCTCACAGAAATTGTAGGCATGGGCACGGGTAGTCGGGTACCCGACGGGTACCCGGGTACCCGATGATTTTCGGGTATCCGGGTCCTGCTTCGGGTAGCCGATATCCAGTTAAAACCGGAAAAAACCGGATAAAACTGGGACTTTCCAGTTTACCCCCCTCCCCCCACAACACTCAAAAATTTTAAAACTCGACGAATCGAGCTAAAATTTGATATGGGGTAATGTTTTCAACCATCCAGAGCTCAAATATTACAAAGTTTTTCATTAATAAGCGAAATTCTGTATTTTTCCATTTTGAACGGAGACTAAGGGAACCGTAAAAGTTTCGACCCCCATTTTGCTGAACAGTTGCACATAGCAATTTTTGGGGACCAGAACAATAATCTGAAATCAGTTTTTCGATTCGGTTTTCCGTTAGTTCCGTATAAGTTCACTTTTGAAGCTTACAAAGATTAGCTCATATATATGCAGAACTAACAAACCCATAATAAAAAACTGATTTTAAATTTGTGTTCTGTGTCCCCGATAACTCCGATAATTTTTGAGTGGTGAAGGGGTGAATCGTAAAGATCCACGGATTTTTGCAGAACAAGTTTAAGCTGAAGTTTACTGTGGCAATATTGAATATTGCTTGACAAATTTCCCACAGCAGATATCATGACTTCAGAACGTTCCCTAATTGTAATGAGCATTGAAATGGGTCTGAACTTTCATAAATCAGTCCAGTTCACTGAAAGTGATGATTTTAGTCAAATTTTTTGAGGAACCATAACCGATTGAAAGTCGGAACTACGGGTACTTGCTTGTTTCTTTGACATGTTGGCTGCTTAAATAGTTTGGAAAGACAAAAACTATCGAGCACGAGCAAATAATGCATTTGATACATTGACCAATTATGAGCCCTTCTATGGGACTGAGAAAGCACGATATTCGGATCTCGCAACTTTCCTTTCTTTACGGCCTTTCCGCGAAAGTAAGCTGAACTAAAAAAGTAAATTGAACTCGGCCTTTAACTCTACTCTACTCTTTTCTAGTCTAGACTAATGCACCTTTCAAACAGATTGTCCATTTTCATAAAATCTTAATGATACAATATTCTGCCAGTTTTTTTGATTAGTGGTTTTGTAACATAATTGCACTACTACTTTTGATAAATTTAACATTCTTGAAAACAGAAATGCTAAAAATATTTTTTAAAATCGTGGTGAACACAGATTTTTTGATTCTAAGCCAGTTCGGGAATTGCGACCTCAAGGTAACTTATTTAGGTAAAGTTATATTAAAATTCAACCCTATGCCAATGCCAATGCCAATTTTTGTAAATCGGTCGTAAGTCTTCATTCCAAATTCAGCTGACCTCTTTTTCACCAGAAAATATTTTATTACTATATATCAAACAGTAGCTAAAGCGAAAACTGTACAGATTTTTTACAATTCTATTGAATTGTGTAATAGTTTGAGTCCAGTGTCACAGTGGGGCTGCAAAAATTTTGGTTATGGTACCAAATATATACCAACACTTTTCGGCATCAGTCACCCTGCAAGTTAAATTTATAAAAGCATTATATAAGCTGAAATATGCCGCAAAATTGTTTTATTTTAATGGCAAACAAAAAATAAGCATTAAAATTGCAATTTTGTTTCCGGCTACCCGACAACTGCTCGGGCACCCGGGTACCCGAAGTCGGGTACCCGGGTAGCGCTGCAATTACCCGACATAGGGCGTCGGGTAGTGCCGGGTACCCGGGTCCAATTTTTTGGACCCGTGCCCATGCCTAGGCCAAGAAACAAGCATTTTTCAGCTTAGTTCTTCTCCTTACAGCATTTCGTTTAATTCTGCGGTTCTACATTTCAGAAAACCTAATATCACCATTTGTGAAACTATATTAACACAAGCTGCCGTTTATATTGCTAAAACAATACTGTGTTTCAGGAGACATGTGATAATGCCGAAAAACACGACATTTCAAGTCTCCTTTTTCGATGCATTTGCCGAGGTAATCGCAGAAAAGGCAAGTACCTGGGGCATTGGAACTCATCGTCAGCGAAATCCCATAACGCTGCAGGCCTGGAATAAAATAGCTTTATTCATCGCAGACCAGGCCATGACTGGTTATCGACGTGGAGTATGGAACATTTACGGATCTCCGGGCCGAAGTCGAAAGATGACATAATCATCCTCTTAGACATATTAGTCCGTGTATCCTGCTGCATATGTAAAATTGATAAATGATTCTATCCAAATGTATTCAACAGAACGATCGCCCTCCAAACATCGCAGTTGGCTCGAGCATTAACAACCAAATTAAACAAAATTAACAGTCACAATTCAGACACAAAAAGTAGCATCAAAATATGGAGCCTGACACGGTTCAATAAAGTTGAAACAGCTGAATAGTAGTAGTGTTTGAGAACGGCCGCCAGGTACATCAAACATCGAGAGTCGAGACAACAAGACTTCAAATTAGTTAGTTTAGGCAGGTAACTAACTCAATGTCGATTTTCAGTCAAATTTGTGACAAAAAGTATTTTTATGTTTTTGGCGATTTTTCTGGAAATGATTGGGAAGGGGCAGTTGAGATAAGACATTTTTAGCTAAGACACTTTACAGTTGAACAGACTTTTGCTAACGTATGTAATGAGATTGTCAAGCAAGTAGGAGATACAGTGTCCATTTGCAGAATACCTGCTTAAAATTAAGGATGACTACCATTTAAGGATGACTGCCATTAGTCATATCTTAAGGTGCTGGTTCGAGTTCGTATATTTTTGGGCTTTAAAAGCACAATTGTCGTTGAAATTTACGAAAATTTGCTACAATTACATCATTTAGCCTAGAAAAGATTATAGAAAAGTTGCGGCGTGAAAATTTGAGTTTTGGCTAAATTTACGTTAATCCGCCATAATTGCATTGTGGGTACCCTACACGGACGAACCTATAATCATTTGAATCGTCTCACCAAGACCTACTATATTGCTCTTGAGAGTATTCTTCAACTCCTTACGGTTTAAGAGATAACAGCTAAAATTAATTTTCGAGGTTCAAAACTGGCCATTTTCCGAAAAATTAAAAATTGCAAGATTTCGACAATTTCAACAGCGCTGGTCCGTCAGTCAAGTATTGATCATATTTATTGTCTTAAAGCACAGGTTATGCCAAACGGAGTGTTCTCTGCGGCATCTGCCTACGCACAGCAACAAACACCTGAAATTTTGAAAATCGCAACCAGATTGTTTTGAACAGGGATTTCTCTCAACTCATGCAACCAATCAGAAAACTGCTTTAGACACGCATTTTGGGACAAAGGCCTGTTTTTCTTGGCTTCGCGTTTTGTCTTTCCGTTCGAGAGAAATAAGCATCCAAACTTGAAATTTTGGCGAAAATCAGGCAAAATGTACATTTTTCTCAAAATCTTGAGCTTGCCTCATCATTAAAAGATTTCAGAAAAATACAAGCCCTCGGAAAGATGTTTCTTTTGAAGCCTGAACTGGTCGCTTTTCTTTAGCTTTCCCACATTTCGAGAAATCCATGTTCAAAAATTGTTTTCTTGCTATCACATGTTTAAGTCGAAGAGTTAAAATGAGACAGGTATACCCTGCCTGGCTGCAACAAGCACATTCTAAGCTTTAAAATGATCTAAAAATTATCGTTGAATTCCAAGAATCGAGCAAATTACAGTCTTTCAAAATTTGCTGCAAATACCCGAACCAGCACCTTAAACCCATAACGTATTCAAAACTTTCGATTGCAGACTTAAAATCTTCGTATCTGAGCTCTCCTACTGCCAACGTTTCGGCCAAAGTGAAGACAAACAGTGTTTGGCTTTATGACCAGTTTATCTGAAAATGGTTGCCCATAAAAGGGCAGTTGGGATCAGACATGTGCAGGAGGGGAAGTTCTGGGGGGGGGGGTGAAGGGCGGCCGAAGGCCGCCGAAGAAAAACCGGATTTTTCCGGTTTTTTACCGGAACAATCCGGATTCTGGGGGGGGTGAGCTCAGGTCTGGGGGGGTGGATCCCCCCCCCCCAAAACCCCCCCAAGCACACGTATGGTTGGGATACGTGGTTTTTGTACTAAATATTGTTAATTCTACTTCGTACATTCCTTCCGACGTTTACCTTTCTAGGTAAGCAATCAATGCAACCTGTTAAACTAGTTGGAAAAAACGCATTTTGTTCCTTTCTGAAGTAAACTTGACTTACGATTTCGAAAAGCAACTGATATTAGGAGTTTCTTGGCAGTTTGCTCATTTTTGTGTACTGCAATAGTGTAACGTTTGGCCACATCTCGTAATCCATACGAGCTGGAAAAATTTCGATTGCGGCTTTGGAATCAGCGTTTACCTTAGGATCAACTTTTGAACCAAATTGGAGATAAAAAGTAACTCACCATTTTTGAGTATCGCCTTGGTCCCCCCTTTACGATTTTAAAAAATTAAATTCACCGCCCTGTTCGATGGGGTTAAGCTAGAGTGATGAAATTAAAATAGGCCAGGTTTAGGACCAATCCCCACATACCCACCAAATTTCAGCTCCGGGTGTTGAGCCTAGCTTGAGTTAATAGGAGAGGACAATAATAATAATTATAATAATAATAACTAGCGAAGTAGCGAGAATGGGCTGCCGCTGCTTTTCCCGTTTAGATATAGTCATATCTCCCAAAAGAGGCACTTTTGTGCACCAGTATAGTCTGATTCGTGTAGTCCGTATCGAAAGCTCTAATTAGAGTACCATAATGACCATATTTTGAGAAGTTTCGATTTTTGGTCATTTTGGTCGATTTTGACCATTTTTGACCTCTTTGAAGCTCCGTAACTCAATTTGCGTACACTTTGGCGGCTTGGCCCTATTACAACTTTTTATCTACTCACCAAGAGCTTTCGAATGAGCCCCATGTTGGGCGGTTTCCGATACTTTCAATTTTAACCTTATGCAGCATCACCGTATCGAGCACTTTTGCACATCGTAACGGGGGAGCCCCCCGCACTTCAGTCAACACTTCATACCATCCCCAACCCACACTGAAAATTTCAGCCCAATCGGTCAGCCCTAGCAAAAGTTAGAGGGGGGACAGGGGGTGGTAACGAGATGAATAATAAATAATAATACTAAACGGACATACCCAGATGGAAGGGTTGCCTTTTTTGTGTAAAAAGCGGCAACCCAATAATAAAGGGACATACCCAGATGAAAGAGCTGCCTTTTTTGTGTAAAAGCGGCAACCCAACAAGCTAAACTGGCAAGAAAAGTTTGTCGCCGCTTCTGTCTTTGGGATATGACGTTTTCCCAGGAAATGGTTAACCATAAAGGGGCAGTTGGGATAAGAAGTTTTCAGCTTAAAACATTTTACAGTTCAACAGACAATCTTCTTGCTAATGCAATCAAATTTAAGTTACACTTTTAGCCATATCTCATGATCCACAAACGCTAGAAAATTTTCGACTGAAGATTTGGAATCTACGTCCCCGAGTTACCCTTGGACCAACTTTTGAACCAAATCGGAGATTAAACGTTTTAAGCCTTTTTGACACCTTCATCTGAAAATGGTTGCCCATAAAAGGGCAGCTGGGATAAGAAATTTTCAATTAAATATTGCTACAAGTTACTTGACACTTCTTTTCAAAGGGCATCTGAGCAAATCCACCAACTAAACTTGACTAACGAGTTCAAACAACACAGATATTAGGTGTTTCTGGGCCGTTTGCTCTCTTTTGCGGTCTCCAACAGTGTAACTTTGGGCCATATCTCACGATTCATAGAAGCTAGAAAAATTTCGATTGCAGATTTGAAATCTGAGTCCACGAATTACCCTATGACGGACTTTTCAACCAAATTGGAGACAAAAGGTTTCCGACCATTTTTGAGAATCGCCTTGGTCCCTCCTTACGATTTTAAAAAATTAAATTCACCGCCCTGTTCGATGGGGTGGAGCTAGAGTGATGAAATTAAAATGGGCCAGGTTTGGGCCAACCTCCGCATACCCACCAAATTTCAGCTCCGGGCGTTGAGCCTAGCTTGAGTTAAAAAGGGGGGGCAAGAATAATAATAACTAGCGCTACTGCAAGAATGTGTTGCCCACAACACGTATTTCAGTTTGTTTTCCAGCCATAACGTTCACTAGACGTATTTGCGGAAAATGTCACAAGCGAGAAAGTTGTTCAGATCGACGAGCTCTTTTGTTTGAGTATCATATCGACCACTTTTGAGGAAATTTTTCAAAATCCGGAATTTTCCGTAGCAAATAACTCGAAATCCGTAAATTTTCCGGAAATTTCGATTCCAGTTTCGAAATCAGCGCCATCGAATTAGTCTATGGCTAAGTTTTGAGCAAAATCAGAGACAAAAAATTTTTGGTCCAAATTCCGGGTTTTCGTGAATTCCCGGATTTTCAGTTTTTCGGCCGTAACTTTCGCTAGACGTAGGAAAATGCCACAAGCAAGAAAGTTGTTCAGCTCGACGAGCTCTTTCATTTGAGTACCATATCGACCACTTTTGGAGAAATGTTTCAAAATCTTGAATTTTCCGGTGCGAATATCTCGAAATCCGTAAATTTTCCGGAAATTTCTATTTCAGTTTCGAAATCAGTGCCATCGAATTAGTCTATGGCTAACTTTTGAGCAAAATCGGAGACAAACATTTTTGCGATTCCCTTGGTCCCCCCTTACGATTTTAAGAATTCCAGGATTCGCTATTCCCCGAATCCGGAAGGTTTCGGACTGCCCGCCCCAGCGACCAACCTCCAAGTGAGTATCTTCAAAATGAGGTATCAACCACTCCTGTACCTCTTCCCAATCTCGAGATCTAGGGGGGACAAACGGATGATAATAATAATTATTATTATTATTATTAACTATACTAATAATAGTTATTATGAAAACAATAATAGTAAAAAACAAATCTATAAATGTGTATGTATAAATGAGCTGAATACGAAAATGAAAGTTTAGTTGAGGAAAACAAACCTAAAATGCATAAGAATGTCCAAAATCCTGGCATTATTTGGCGGAGCATTTCATCACGCTATGTATATAGAAGGTTTAGGATCTGATCTTATATCAATTACGTTTTTATTAATTAACGAAATCCTTAAATAAAAATTGTTGGAAGTAAAATATTCTTCAATGTGATTCAATCCAGTTACGTGGATAAGAGTATCGTTAGTATATTGATGTTCGAGAATATTGTTAGTATATTGATGTTGGAATGCTTCATGAATTAAGCCATATTTGTAAGTTTTTGTTTCTGTCTTACTTTTAATAGAATGATTGAAACAAACTTATTTGTTGAAGTATGCTGATGATGATTACTGCAGCCAATAATCTGTAAAGAATTTAATTTATGATGGTTATTTACAAAAGCAATGTACATATTGATCTTGCTAATTGATATTGGAATGTGTTTGTTCCAGTTGTAATTTGTGGAAATACTGGTTGTAGCACAAATCTAAAAGCTTATCTGACAACAATTAAAGATAGTTGTTCTGAAAAACATACGTGGATTTATAGTTTGACTCTTTAGCTTGATCGTGGTGACGGTGAATATACACATAAAAGGCGTCAGAGCAATTGGTGTGAGCGCTGATCCTATAAAAGTTGTGAGTCTTTTGTTGGTACAAAAAAATTAATATTTTTAATATCAGTTTTAATCTTTTCGGAAATAAATAGTTAACAGAAGTTGGACGGTATTACAATCCGTGAATTTCTTGTGTCAATTTAATAGTGAGTAAACTTGGTTATTTTTATAAACTATTTTAATGCTGATATTTTATTTTGAATTTAAAGTTAGTTATACTTTAAAAAAGCAAGAAAACCAAATAATAGAAAGGAAAAAATGCAAAAGGTTTATTAACCCCGGTTGGATTAAGGCAGTTACTCACAAAAGCAAAAAATAAAAAAATAATAGGAGTATTTTGTATTCTTCAGGAAAGTTTCCGAGGACATAGGATGCCCTTGCGCAAAAACTCTAGTTTATGGACAGAAGAAAAAGAGAAATTTTTAATTGAACAAGATAGAGAAGGCAAACGCCTAAAAAGAAAAATTTCAAATGCTGAACTCATTGATGAGAACCCACCTCCAGCAAAGAAGAGCAAGAAATTCAATTAAAACAGTCATTAGAAAACCTGTTAAAACCACAAAAAGTAGCAGCAACACTTCTGTGAGGCAAATACAAATATACAGCTATATCAACGGGCTGAATAAATTAATGTCTTATCGAATTTGAACATAGTACATAGAAACCACTTAGCCATTAGTCTTGTAATAATAATAATAATAATAATAATAATAATAATAATAATAATAATAATAATAATAACAATAATAATAATAATAATAATAATAATAATAATAATAATAATAATAATAATAATAATAATAATGATAAGCACAGACCAATAACAAGGTGTTCCCTTTCCTTTGGAAAAGTGGGCAACATAATAATAAAGTTGTTATACTGAATCGATTAACCCAGGCTTGAAGGTCATCTGGTGTTAAATTACCAAATTATGATCTGCCAGGAAACCATAACCAATAATAAAGTTTTGTTGCAGACTACTAATCACACTGAAGGAATATTCGTACCTAATTCCAGGCAACGTGAAAGGAATTTTACACGTACCCAGTATAACTAAACTGCGATCCTCAGCTGCCGTAGCAACCTCGGTAGCGTTTGTCACAGCCAGATGTAGCCGTCCATTTTCGTTAACCTGATCGAAAAGTTGCTTGGACATCAAGCAGATGTTAACAGATGTTGTCTAAAAGGGTCATATACTTTAACCTCCACGATAACGTAGAGGCTTTTTGGGCGTCCTATAGGTGCATTGAAATACAGAAAGGATGATGTTCCATTCAAAGCAAATAGTACAGCCCTGTTCAAATGATTGATTAGTGGTGAAGGTTGTCCGCTCGCCTCTTCGGGTTCACTGGTTGTGTCTCCAAGTACTTGTAGAACATTTTTCTACTATTAACGATAACTGTATATTTATACAAATTATAAATTAAAGCAATTCTACTAATATTAATGATAGTAAAAATTTAATCGCCGCTGAAGTAGAATTTTGTTATTTCTGTAATTAAACTTCACATTGTAATTTTTGTAATATACAGTTCATAACTTATAAATTATAATACATAGTAATTTACAATGGTTAAACTCTCTCCAAGTAGATTTAAATTTTTAAGGATCATCCTGTGATGTGATTTACAGTGTTTGAAAACAACTAGAAAAAATAAACTAAAAACAAAATTTTATTTTGGTTCGGAACAAACAGAAAGCTATATTTTAAGATTTTTTTGGCTGGAAGGATCAAAATATTCCATCTTCAAAAAATCAGAAGTTTCAAGGATACAGCCTTACTAAAAACAACAGTTGTTTATAATTTGCGGTGAGGGAAATTTAATGAATATTCAACGGTGACAAGTGTGAAAAATAAGAAACAGTGCTGTAAAAATGCATTAAAATATTAAAAAAGCGTTTACAAAAGTTGGGTAAAACGGTAAAAAACCTGTTAAGGATCCGAAATCTTATAGCTCGTAAAAACTGTAAAAATAAGATTTCCAAATAATGAGAAAAGCAAAAAATTTAAAACCATTTTTACATTTATTAATAGCTGAAAAATTAATTTATTAACAAAACAATTACTAACAAACTAATCAAAAATTACCAGTTTTTTACCCTTTTTAAACAGTGTTAAAAACAAGTGCAAAAATAATTTCTTTTTAACATGCAAATTAACATTAATTAAACAATTAAATAATAATTAAAATTAACTTGTAAAATTGTTTCAGCATTTCCAACATTTCAACAGAGTTGCTGCTTTGACCCTTTTAAATTTGCTGCATCATTTGGCTGGGTTTCATTTAGAGGGGGGAAAAATATTATAGCTGAAAGGGGGGAAAAATATCACGGGGGGAAAAATATTATACCCTATAGGAGGGAAAAATATCACGGGGGAAAAATATTATACGACACCAATCCATAGCTATTTTAACTTTAATACTGGATTGCCTAGCTTTCGGTTAAATCAGTTAATTTTCCTGGAAACGTTTTTCATCAAAAACTGGACAGCAAGATTCCAACACAGTCAGCTGATTTTCGTGGAATGATTTAGTGCTTAGTCCCCGCTACGTTGGTTCCACGGAATCTCGCTATAATGGTGTACTCAAATCTTTTGATAGACGCATTACCGCTGGCTCCTCCTCCAACGGGGTGCTTTCCAGTATTATGATCTCTTATGGGTCGTTGAGTTGGATACCCTTCCCACCTTCTCTAAGTTGGTGTGAATCCTCCAATCGGATAAACTTCTCCTGCTCCCGGAGAGTTATCTTCTACTCTAAAATGCGTTCGTAGTCATTGAGCCACTATCTGAGCCTGTTCCATGGCTTGGGTCACAACCCCCAACCTTGGCAGATCGGGGCATCTTAACCTCTATCAAGGCGAATCTGTTATAGGTAGATATCGTTGGTCGTTCAATACTTTGCGTGAGTTTCGCTGCCTTGGCCACGGGTTCCGATGGACCATCAATATTTTGTCGAAGCTTTAGTGAAGTTACTGGAGTAACTCCGAACGCATGAATCCTCATCGAGTGAGTCGCGAGTAATAGTCAGTCAAAGTTGGAAGAGCAGCAAAGAACAAAGGATTTTGTAAATCACAAAAATTGAATAACTATCGCAATTTTTGACGAAATTGATATTTGCGATACAATATGCTTCGGACATGGGCTAATTTTCCACCAAACGGCTAGTTCCTGGCATCTAAGGATCTTTCAAAGGCTAAAAGATCGGCTTCTTTTGATAAATTTTAATTTTTTCAAATTTTTTTTCAACCAAAGGAAAGTTCATGCCACGACGGATTTGAAAATATCTACATTGCTGCAGCAAAAAGCCAATCAGTATAAACAAAATAATTTCGCTCCCTACATTTTTGGTCAGACTTTAGATTTTTGGTCGGAACGGTCTGGTAACTGCAATAGTAGGTGGCTTCCGCTTACTTGCGGGAGTTTCTGGGACCACCTGGGCAAAGATTGCAGTGCTATATACTTGGGGTTTCTCAGTGCTTGCTGCTGAAAGACCGGCGCCAGTTCGCTAACTTTCCCCAGGGCTTTTAGCTTGCTTCTAGTTTGTTCCCCATTTGCGGCGGCCCTGGACCTCCCCGGGCTTTTGTATTAGCACCCGCTCTATATAAGCCTGAGGCATGATCAGCTACCAATGTTGTAACGGTAGAGTGATCTTAATTGGATTCGTTTGGACCTCCTTGGAGAATGATGTTTTCCGTTGTTCTTACTCGTGTCCATGTTCGGTTGCATAGCACGAGTCTGAGCTGTCATGACTGCATTAGTCTCTTGAAGAAAATAGCTTCATGCGGCATCAGGATCATGTCTCTTTCAGTACCGGATGCCTGCTTCCACTGCTTAAGGTGGTGATTTCCTTTGGTCACATAAAGTTTGCACTATTATTACTCATCCATTACTTGGAGTTAAGAAGCCATTTTTACATCAAAATGTAGCTTGACATTTTCTCTTTTAATACATACCACAAAACTAACGTTGCTTTTCTAAAATATTTTTAACACATTTTAGAAGAAGTATAATTTTCCAGAATTTTTGCAGACTCAGGCAAATTTTTTCGCGAGTCATCGGTTATATCATTCGATACCTCCATCAAATAGCTGGGGACGAGTTTTTATTTATTGTGAAATCGCCCTTCGTTAAAGAGAAATAAGCTGAAATGTGTGCGTAACCTGTATTTTTCCCTACTTTTTCCAAATTTGTCAAGCGATTACTTTAGGTAGAAAGCAGCAATCGGGGCATCTAAAAAATCGACCTTGGATGTATTTTTGCAGAACACATT
>JASAND010009730.1:0-47408 GCA_030248195.1 Trissonchulus latispiculum
CGTAACCTGTGGAGCATCCTGTCATCCACCCTAAAACTACCCTGTCTCGTCTTGCTGACATTAATTGAGTGATATATAACCGAAATTCGCAACCACTTGCCTTCAGAATACTAATAATGCCAATATGAGTCTATTTGGCATGCACTCATATTGGTGCGTGTACAAACTTGTCTTCTGCACTTTCCAACCTCACCAGACTCATATTAGCATTTTACATGCTTGTCTTATTCTTAATTTACAACCGACAATATTTAGCATTTTACATGTTCCATGTTGACTCATATTCCTTTCTTTGCTCTTTAGGAGCATTTTTATTTCTTGTATTATGTTTGCAATTACTACATAGTAATGACTTTTGATAATGATTTCGATATATCTTGTTGTTGCTAATTGTCAGGATGGCCGGGTGATCTAAGGCGCTGGTCAGAACTTCCGATCTTACGATCGGTGGTTCGATCCCCGGAGACCACAAAGCTTTCTCGACTCTAGCCAACCCAGCTATCCATCCTTAACTGGTCGGTAAATGGGTACCACTACGGTGGGAAGGTAACAGGAGTCTATGTAGAAGGGCCGGCCCCCTTCCACGGAATGCAGTCATCATTTGAGGTGACACTCCTGGCTCTACGGCTGAGAATACGGGGATGAGCACCGGCACCCCATGTTCTGTGGCAGGACGGAGATAGCTCCTGGGGTAAACCTTTACCTTTTTTTATCTTGTTGCTGTGAATAGTAGGGACTAGGGGCGGGCAGGTGCAGTCTACGTGGTGGGTTCACAGTGCAGATTGCAAACATATATATATAATATACGTCTACCAACCTGTACGTATATATGTGTAGAAATGTTTGCGTACTGTGGGGCGGTTGTTCATTTCATTCCATCATTCCATGATTCCAATATGAAAAAGGAAGAAACAGTTAGCTAATCTTCATTCTCGTGCCATCTGCCTAAACAGGTTTTTGTTTAAAAATCCTTCTATGGCTTTATACTGGCGTCCTTTTTCTTTTGGCACATTTTGTTTATTGTTGCAAAATCGTTTATATTTTGACAGATTGCGAGTCTTCAGCGAATTCTGAAGGAGGCAGTGGCCGATGCGCTGCACAGCGGCGAACGGGAGCGAGCGGAGCTGCGACGGGCCAATCAGATGCTGGAACTCCAGCTGCACGATCTGAGACGGGAACTGCACTCCAGCTCTCAGGATGGTATCCTCTCGTCTGTGATGAAGTCTTGGAAACTGTCCAATGCATCGCCTAGCAGTACGTGTATTACGTATGCATAGAAATAGATTTTTTGCCAAGTGAATGGTTTTTGTCAACATTAACTTGGCCTTTTTTGTGTCAATTTGCTCGACAATGGTCTGGCTGCGTTGTATCATAGGGGTCGCGGCAGCGACCCCTATAATATGTGTGAAAAGTGGCTGGAGACAGTGTAAAATAAGCTGCGCAGAAGCTGCGCAAAATCCTGCGCAGATCCTGCGCAGATTTCATGCGCAAATTGTAGAGCACATCGAGTTTAGTATGTCTGTGAAGTTTCAGCCCCGTATCACTTACCGTTAAAAAGTTGCGCCCCGGACCGGTTATGGCGGCGATGTTTTTTTCCGGTTTCTCCTATTTGATGGTTGTATTGTACATAATGTTCGCCGCTTTCACGTGATCTGCAGCGGTGGGCCAACCTAAAGGGCTATGGGGTCTAGTAGTACCCTCTAAAGAATTTAAGAATCACAACTTTTTTTGCGCCGCAGCTGCGCCACAGCGCCGCAGTGGCGCCGCAAAGTCGGCTCATAGCGAAAAGTGACCATTTTTGTGGTCGTCGCTCAGGTCGAACGTTACGAGCTGGAGCTGATTTCTTTTTATATTCAGAAATTACATATACTGAACTAACTAACGGTCCAGGTTGCGTTTCTCTATCACTTCCCTAGCGAACACAGTGGCCCGTCAAAGATGGCGAAAATTCGAAAAATGAAAAATCGAAATTTCTCGCTATCTATTTAACTTTGAACGCTCAAATCTTCCATACAATGGTTTTCTGGCACGGAGAATCGATTTCCGCAGTCAGTTTTACCGTCAGACCCACCCATCTTGCTGGACTGGTTCCACTTTGCCGTCGGGAGGGTCAAGTCGGAAACCGCTTCCTGGAGGTCCATAGTAGGCTTTACCTGGCCTCTCAAAACTTTGTCTATAGGGGTTTTCTGGTGCGCCCAGCTCATTCCCGGTGTCCTTTTTGCCGTAGGACTCATCCATCTTGCTGTGCTGATTCCACTTTGCCGTCTGGAGGGTCATGTCGGAAACCGCTTCCTGGAGGTCCATAGTAGGCTCTACCTGGCCTCTCAAAACTTTGTCTATAGGGGTTTTCTGGTGTGCCCAGCTCATTCCCGGTATCCGTTTTGCCGTCCGACGTACCTATTTTGCTGGGCTGGTTCCACTTTGCCGTTTGAAGGGTCAATCGGGTGGGGGGTCAAGTGGTCGAAAATAAAATTTTTCAAAAGTGGTCAAATTTGGTACCAAATGAAAGCCCTAAGCGAGCTGAGCAACTTTTGTCATAGAACTGCATGCTCAAAGTGGCTGTAGAGTGCTGTGGTGGGGTGGGGTGGGGACTTTGGCGATTTTCGGTCAAAAATGAAAGTTTTCAAAAGTGGTCAAATTTGGTACCAAATGAAAGCCCTAAGCGAGCTGAGCAACTTTTGTCATAGAACTGCATGCTCAAAGTGGCTGTAGAGTGCTGTGGTGGGGTGGGGTGGGGACTTTGGCGATTTTGGGTGAAAAATAAAATTTTTCAAAAGTGGTCAAATTTGGTATCAAATGAAAGCCCTAAGTGAGCTGAGCAACTTTTGACATGGAACCATCCACCAATATTTGCTGTGCCAAATAACGTCACGTGCCCATGAAACTTTTATCTTTATATACTTCTTCAACCGGAATTTAAAGGATATATATACCTATTTATATTTATTATATATTTAAAGGATATTTAAACTATATATATATATATATATATATATATACGATACAGCCAACACACACATATTATCCTCTTTTGTGCGGAGCATTTTTGTTACTTGTTTCATTATTTCTTTTGGCAAAAGTCGAGTTTTTGTGAAAAAACATTGGGTGGCTGCTCAGGACAGGTTGAGGTTAGGGTTTTTAGTATCAACAACAGGTGCTGATGCAAACGTTCACACGTATGTTCATATAGCAATTTTTTAGTTGGAAAAACTGAGAGATACCTGGTGCATTTTGTACGATTATAATGGCACTATCCGTATAAAAATTTTATACTTCCTCCGTATAAAAATTTTATACTTCCATTTGCTGTTCAGTGAATCAGGTATATATATATATATATATATAGTTGGAAGCTTTTTTAGTCTTGCATTTGTTTTTTTCCACTTCTTTTAGGCCAGAATTTGTTGGAATTCGGGGAGGACGGTGACGGAAGTATTGCCAGGGCGACCTCGCCGGAGGTTCCGATTCGATATCAGTCTCTGGTGAAGCCGCTGGAGGAAGAAGTGGTCCGACTGAGAAGTCGCCTACTTCAGCACGAGCAGAAGCTTAAGACTGCTGAAAATAAGGTTATAACACATATGTATTTGCATTGCTTTTTATATACTGGGGTGTATAAGCTAAATGGGCTTGCTTGCCTTCATCCTGTTTTTTTGTCGTACTACTGATGTATCATCGTATGCAGTGACGTAGATAGCTCTTTTCTTCGGGGTGGGCGGATCTTTTTTACCGTGACCCATATTCGTAACTTTCAACACTTTTCAAAATAAATTTGATTATTTTCAGATTTTCACCAGCAGCGGCTACAGAAGCTTTAATTCTTAATTAGTAAACTTGAGAAATTTTCTCAAGTTTTCACCAGAAACGGCTTAATTATTAAAGTTGTCTTTTTCAGGTTTTCACCAAAAAACTGCTAGAGAAACTAACCCTTTATATCAAAGTTGATTATTTTCAACTTTAAATTATTTTGAACTGAATTGCTTTTGAATCCCCAGAGGTTGAGAATTTGTGATATTTTAGACATAAAGCAATTTTTCAAAGCACGTTCTTGCTGTTTTATTTCAGATCAGCAAATAATATGAGCTAGCATTGCACGCGTGGAAGGGCTGTGGAGAACCCAAATGTCGCGAATAACACCCGCGGAGGGTCTGGGGGGCGTAGTCCTCCAGAAGTTGCAGAATTTTTCAATTTTAGACTCCCTCAGGAATTAATTTAGAGCACTTTTCTTTTTTAAGCTATGAGCTATAGATTTAGTCATTTTCGGAATAAATACAGGTTAATTTTTTAAATTGCCATATCTTCAAGACCAAAGACAGCAAATTTTATTTCAGGGAAATGAAATATATAATCAATATACATAATGCATAATACGCATGCACTAATAATAATAATGCAATTCGTAATACGTATGAGTAAGAACGCAGACAAGCGGGACTAAACCCATATTTCCGGTAACTTTCACACGAAATTTTCTCTAGTTTGACTTCGAGCTAGCGAATTTTTTTGAAAAATTAAAGGGTCAAAACCTATTTTTCAGGCCACTTTTCTTGACAAAACTGACGCAATATGCTAGCTCGCGCTGGGCGCGAGCTTAAAAATTTTTGCTCTAGCAAAATTTCCAGGGGGCAAATGGGCTTTGGGGGGCGCCCGCCCGGTCGCCCCCCCCCCCCTTATCTACGCCTATGACCGTATATATGTTCACGTTCTCGTATGTATCGCACATTATAATGTCCAAAGAGTATGTAAAGTGTTGACGTTTGGTTACGTTTTAGCTGGTTTGAGCGGGCGGCGAAAATAACTCTAAGTGGATTGTAGTTTTGTTCTACAGAATAATGACACTAAGGCAAAGCCTTAATGTGCACCATTTGAGAGCCAACTTGAGGCTGCCAACCGGCATTTAATTCATTTTCTTATTGTTTGTATATACATAGATTTTGTTCGGTCGGAGCTCATATTGTGCCAAAATGTCTTTTCTTTCTGTTTCCAGATTAAAGTCTACGAGCGTCGTCTAGAGGAAGAATCAGAGGACTTGGAACAGTTTCCGGGCGGCGGCGGTCTCCCGCTAGCGGGTAGCCTCGGCTCCAGCCTGTCTACCGCTGGCGGCACCGCTGCTCCCACAGCGGCTGATTCCGCTTCCAGCCCTACCACAGACTCTTCCCAGACCTCAAAGCATGCCCTGATGAAGCAGAAGAGCACCAAGGGCGATCTGAGGATTTTGGTGGGCGTTCTGACCACACAGAAACAGGTGCTGCAGGAGGACATTGAGAGCCTCAAGTAAAGGCTCAACGCGCTGCACAGCCTATTTGCCCGGACCGGCCAAGAGATTGCACAGTGCAAGCGGGCCAGCAGTCGGCTTGCCCCGCCCCCGCCCTCCGGTCCAGATGTGCCCCCCCGTTCCAATCCTTCTGCCCCTGCCCGCCCCTTCGGGTGGTGCTCCCCCTCACCTGATGTCGTCATTCCGCAACCGGCTATCGCGACTGGAAACACTGTTTCGCAAAGGCGGACACCTATTCTCGCTGCACGATGAGGAATCTCACTTTCGGCCCGACGAAACGCATGATGCCAAACCGCGAGAGCTGGGCGAGTGCAGTGCTGGCTCATACTTTGGTAAGAGTTAGTGGGAGCATGTACATTGTATGAGGGGGAGTGATTGAATTAAATTTGTGATTTTCTAGCTCGAGCCTTGTTTCGATGTAGTAAAAAATTCTTGAGACTTTATGGTTATATGATTTACTCCAAACTAGCTATGTACGTATGCGGATTTTAGCTATTTCGCTGTTTTAGCTAAACACTGTTTCTTTTTGGGCTCTGAATTTGTGCCATGTCTTCTGATTTTTTACTGTCCAAACATGCTTTGCTCAATCACGAATTGATCTATACGTAGATACATAGCCCATCAGTTAATTGATATAGTTGATTGATTTAATTGGTGTCCAGACACTAACATAGGGACGGATCCTGACAAGTGGGCGTGTCTCAAAAAATCTTTGAGGGGGCTTGTCCCTTGAACACAAGTTTTAGAGGGGGTTGTTCCATGATGAGCATCAATTACCGTAATTTTTCGCAAAATTAACGTTCATGGCAAATTGACTCAGCGATTTTTTTAAAAAAACTTCAACAAAATAAATATATAATGGTTGTTTTCAAAAACGTTCAAAATTTTGGTTAATTTTTATGAAAAATTAATATTAACAAAAAGTATGGTATTAAATTATTTAAAGTTAAAAAGTATTAAATTAAAGATCTAGTTTTCGGCATTTTTGTTTACTCCTTGCTCCTGACTTCGGTAGTGCTGGCTGGTACCTTGTCTGAGCTAGGAGGGAGGGTGGGCTTGTACCCCTTCCCATACCCCCCCCCCGCGTTTACCGTATGTTGGTTTGGCCTTGGCCAATTAGTTGATTAATTATGACCCCAATTTCTATTTCAGAAAGTCCCAAACGTCACCGGTCCAGCTCCTTTACCGCCGGTGACCGGCGCTCATCCCTTGGCGCCGTGCCACCCCTCCTATCCTCCTGTTCCGCCACAACCAGCGGTGCCGAAGACGATGAGGATAAATCTCCCAGTCCCCCCTCCCTCCCCCCGGATTCGGCGGAAGAAAATTCCGCCGCCGGCTCCGGCAGACGTCCTCAGAAAAAATCGGTTTCCATGGAAAGTCTTGGGTCTTACAGTGGGGCTCCGCCCCTCACGGCTCCCCAATCCTGCCTGGTTCCCAGTCTGGTGCTTCCCCCTGGCGGGGCCAGTGGCTCCTGTGAGTCGGGCTCAAAGGTCTTTGATGATCGTAATACGACGGATGGATATTTTTCTGGTCAGGTTTTTTGTGTGATAGATTTTTCTGATTTTTCTAGAATTATTTTTCTTGGCATTTTGGAATTATTTTTGTGAAGATACCAGCGGACAGACGATGTTTGATGAAATCTGTTTACTGCCATAATGGTGATGAAAATGTTTTAATTTCAAATTGAATTAAAATTTCAAATTTTGAATTTTTTGGAAGTTTAAAATCTAATTGGAAAGAAACCAGCTGCCTGCTTACTCGATAATCTCTCTTTGATTTGCAGAATATTGTAGCCACCTGTCTTTTTCATGCTACTTTTATTTTTTAATGTTTACTTTTTCTCGTTTGTTTTTTTCAGGGAGCAGTGATGCAGACACCTCCTCTCTACAGGGTCGTTGGGAGTGCTCAGAGACAGATGTGCGAAGTGCTCGAGATAGCCCGCTAGGCGCCCCCTGTGAAATGTGTATCAACTATGAGCTGAAACTGCAACAGGCTCAGGACAATGCTAAACGTCTCCAGCAGGATTTAGCCTCCGCTAAGTAGGTCTAAGTACGTACGTCTTGATAAACAAGTTCCCCCCTCCCAAAACTGGTTTGTTCGAATGGTTAAAGCTCTAAGAGCTAAAGTGTTTAAAATCGCCCCAGAAAGTAGAGCCAAATTTTCACTGCTAGCTACAGCTGCAAAAGTGCGCAAACATGTTTATTTAGTTTGAGTTTAATCAAAATTGTCGGCTATTTTAGACCAAAAAGACCTGTGGCCGTCCTTTATATACGTAGGAAAAACCGGGGCGAAACGTCGCGACCCAAAATTTGACAGCTCCCGTGGCAAGAAAATGCCAATAATTTAAGCTTTAGACATGAGATTTAGCTTTGTTGATTTGTCTCATTTTTAGGTTTTTTCCCATCAGTACGTTGGTTTAGAGTAGGCAGATTGCAGGTATTATACAGCTTTGTGACATAAACGACCTGTGGTATATAATCAGCTCGACTGCGTATGTATAGTGGAAGATAAGTGGATTTGAAAAACGTACACATGCACGCGGTCCAGAGTCAAAAGGTTATAAGTCCACTTTTCCAAGTTTAGAGTTACGGCCTTTTGAAAGTTTCAAACTGTTATTTCTCAAAAACTACAAGAGCTATCATTTTTTAATGTGTGTCAAAGTTGTAGCCTGAAGCCTTCTCTTTATCGTCATAATAGTTAGATTAGCCTTGATGAGACCACCTGACTGCTAGATCACGTGATTGGACATACGACCTTTTGCTATAACATTATGATAACTGCTATTCCTAATATTTTTTGACGTAAGTCCAGTACATTCCTATTTCCTACGCAATAAATGAAAACACTGTGTACATAAAACAGTTTGCTGGAAGAAAATGTTTACCGCCAACATAAACATACGTTTTTAAAACAATTATATACCTAAATTGTGGCATAGTTCAATCAAAGTATCCTACACCAAAACGAAAGCTACGTAATACAGTGTGACACTTCAGATTGTTGAATACAGTGGTAAAACTCATTCGTGGTAAGTAGTGATGTCTGTTGTGTCACACATGATTTCTAGGTCTAAATAGGATAAATAGAGATCCTCTTTACTGATTTTTTCAAACCATTTACACAGTTATTTATGATGATATCATAGTCGAGAACGCTCAAAGAGCACAATCTACGCGCGAAGTCGACACTGCCAATTGTAGCATGGTTAGCGGTTTAAAATGCCATTGTAGCAGGCTTACTGACGCGTGCAGACGCTTACATACGCGCGTCTGCTTGCGGCTGGAACGATTCAATCGCTATTAGTAGTGGAGGTGACCTTGTTACGTCACTGCTTCTATCTATTCTGGCGACAGCCGGATAAGTCCATGAGCCATCAATCCACAATCCAGCACACGTCTTCGCAGCAGGCTTGAAAAAGTAGCACGGATTAGTGCAATATGTGGAGCGACTCGCCAGCATAATTTGTATGTGAATTGTTCTCCGGCATGGCCAGTGACTGACCGATGACCAAGGTCACCAGCCACAGTCATGCCCGGCAAAGGCAGAATCCATTTAGCTCGCTGGTCAGCCAACATGTGAAAGGGGTGTACTGACGGTGTACCAGGAACACCCTGATTTCTGGGGGACCGCGCAGTGCGCAAGCAAAATTAGGGGGGACCTCGCAGCGCGAGCAAAGCGAGCGCTCCTCAGAATGTCAAAATTGCCCGAGTCCGCAAGAATTTTCAAAAGAAATTAGTTATAACTAGAGTGTAAGAGATTAGCAAGTGATTAATACTTCAATTAATATTCAAGGGTTGCTTGCTGTTTAAAATGCTTCAGTTACGTCGACTTGCCCTCCCCCCCAGCTGAGCGAAGGAGACCGCGCAAAATTATTTCTGGACGGTATATACACCGTATGGAGAGAAACCTTACCGATGTATGCTGGTCAGGCACCCCAGGTAGTACATGGAAGGATAATCACCAGCAGCATCGACCACTGCAAGAAGGAAATCTCCAACTGGACGTCACTGCTTCTTCTTATTCCTATTACGGGCCCTTCGTGCAAAGGGTATTTCTCCAGCAATGCAGAGAATCGCCAAACCAGCACACGTCTTCGCAAGTTTGTGTCCAACACATTCATTTGGAAACACCAGGATATAGAAGTAATACTGGGACCAACCGCTCGGCAGCATAATTTAAGGAATGGCCGATTCGGCACAACTGGCAACCCTCATCGTATAGGCTAGGCTACGTCTAGGCCAAATCATCCGTGAAGACCAGGATAGATTCACCTCGGCAGCATAATTTAAGGATCAAGAATTGGAGTCATGCCCCCGAGAGTTGGAACCTATTAGCGCCGTTGACCAGACAGGTGCTAGGGGACACCTGTGGGATCTCCATTTGATGGGGCCCATGTCCATTGTCCATCGGATTTCCCACGGACTTGGTCAACCCCCCCCCCCCCCACACACACGTCGCTGCTTCAACTTGTCCAACCAAATCTAAATATTGCCGATGTTATACAAACCAGGACTACAATCCTGGTATATAAAGATAGCTCTCAGGATTGCTCTCTGGATAATTCTCTTTCTTGTCTATGGTGTCGCTCGGTGCTCATTCCCATCTCCAATAAGCAGAAGAGTCAGCAGTGCCACCACAAATAACGACTAAAATCTGGAAAAAGAGTTAGCCGATTGAACCAGCCAAAGTCAATCCACACTCTGGAACAGGCTACGCCCCCAAAAAAGCCCCTTCTAACTGCGAAAATATAATTTATACTGCAGTCTATTTATGCATAAAAGGTCGCAAGTCCTCTATGTTTTGAAACTGCTTTGGAGTAAAAGGTCGTTTGTCCTACACTTACGACTTTTAGAATTAGCAATTATTTGTGGGCAAGCCGTAAGTGGTACTTCAGTCCTTTTCTAACAAAACCATCACACACATTCTACACTAAAGGCAAAGCGTTTCCAGAGCTGTAAATCGCACAGGATGCGTTTTGGAGATCCAGCCTTTTGCCACAATGGTCTATGGACTTATGGCTACAAAACGTATATAATAAGTCAATTTTCGAAAAAAGTGGACTTACAACCTTTTGACTCTGGACCGACGTGTGTATATTTCAGCAAAGAAATTTTTAACGCATGCTTTCCAGATGTTTTTATACATATATAATGTGTACCCTTTGATCGCTGAAAAACGTTTAGGGAACATAGCGAGTGAGTTATTCGTATAAGTGAAGGGGGTACTGGCTTGAAATTTACTGCTTACTTGTATACAATTTTAGCTGAATTAGTATGTGGTAAAAACACAGCACGTGATGTCATCTGAATATGCTTACAACGTGCGTACATTGAATGCATGTAGCTTTTGTTGACAACTTGCCAGATCAAATTTTTATTTTTTTGCTTTGATTTTGACTAGCTCTTTAAAATTATTTGTATATATGCGTATGTATACATCAGGCTTGTTACGTATGTACTTTGTCCATCCAATTATATGCCAATATCCATCCAAATAATTCCAATCGGAATTACTATAGTTCAATGATAAAGAAATAATGAAGAACGTTCGCTGACCCTGCAATTTCTGAAGCAAAGTCATTGTTCGAAATGGGGAAGATTCTCTTGTTTCGATCGGGCTAAAGACTAGTGATGGGCACCGGATATTTTTTCATATCCGGATATCCGCCTATTTTGCATTAACGGATATCCGGATATCCGGTTATCCGCCTATTCCAAACTTAACTTCAAGAAAATTTTTCGATTTTGCAGTTAAATTTTCAATTTTTTGTCAATTTTTCGGCTGGTTGCGAATGTCAGTCATGCAACCAAGCCGCAACCTTCGTTTCAAAAATATTTTCAGAGGAAGTTTTGAAAAATATTTTAAAATTTTTGAAATTTTTGCCAAAATTTTGCTAATTTTTCATTGTTTTGACTAAAATGTATATACACGGATATCCGGATATCCGGATATTTTTCTCAAATCGGATATTATCCGGATATAAAAATTATCCGGATATCCGGATAGCCAGTGCCCATCACTACTAAAGACTTAGCAATGACAAGACGATGCAAGTGTGTTTCATTATTTCTAAGGGCCTTTTCATGAAATGATTAAACGGATTAACTTAAAAGTTTAATCATTTTATGAATACGCTCACGGATTAAACGGATTAAAGTTTAATCCGTGACTTAAACGGACTAGTTTAATCCGTCGATCAAAGACCTTTTCATAAAATACCAACGGATTAAACTTTAATCCGTGACTTATTCATAAAATCGTGACGGATTAAAATCTTGGCGGATTAAACTTTAATCCGCAGCCTTTTCATAAAATGATTAAGTTGATCCGTTTAATCCGTCACTTAAAAACAGTTCAAAAGCACTAACGTTTAATCCTTGTTATTTGCGGGGATTAAACGGATTAAACATCAATTATAGTACCGATTGCGTAAGAATCATCGACTTTAAACCTTCACCGCTCATTCATTACTTGGAATTCAGCAATTATCGTTATATCAAAATGTAGCTTAACATTTTGCCTTTTTAATGGTGACGATGAAACATAATTTGGTTATCTAGAATTTTCTTTGCTAATTATGTAACGAGTGCAACTTTTCAAATTTTTGCCGACTGAAGTAATTGGGCCCAAAATCGCCTTTTTGGGCAATAGTACCCCAAAAATCGAAAAAATCAATTTTTTTGAAATTAAAATTTTTTTGAGATATTTGAACTTGGTTGAAAACACACCCACAAACGATTTCAGCTCTATCGGCGGTTTTGGCAATTTTTGAAGATTAAAGTTGACATAAAACTTTTTCACGCGGCAGAATTTCTTGCCATTTGGCACAAATGAGTACTCCTATAGGGCCTCTGTATTTTATGCCAAACTACAGCCTTATAGCTTGCACCAGTAATAAAATATACCTTTCGTTAGCCAAAAATTTTCAAAATTTTGCCGAAAATTCAACTTTGAACAGTATATAATTCCCTTAGATGCAGATAAGATACAGACGTTTAGTATTTTTCCGCAGATAGGGGCGCATGTGCCAAATTATATTTGTCAATGAAAGCTTGAAGCTAGGGTCTTGCATCCAGCAGAGATTTTTAATTAATTATGTTGGTAGTTGCGAAAAGGGGGGGGGGGTGGGTACATAAACGCGACGGCTGCACATGGCTGGAAGGCAGCTAAGAACCAACGACCAAGTATTTCTGACCACACCCATGCTCTTTAACTTCGCCAAAATGAAGGCCAATCGGACAAATTCGGGGCACCCCAATTTTAGTCGCCCCTCCCCTTAAGCTCAGAAAGGGATTTGGTCAAAAATCGATTTTGGCAAAACCGCCATTATTTTGTTTTGAACATAGACTTCTCGCCAACTATCACCCATGGATTCGCATGTTTGACAATATGAAAACTCACACGATTGCGAAGGTTCACTTTGATTTGAGCTAAAACGTCTCCAGTTTGCGAGAAACCTCTATACGAATTTGCGAAATGTCGTGTCTTTTATATATCATTTCGGGGCTTTAAGACCTGTTGAGTCAAATCCTAAAAGATGTCCCTAGGTTTTGTGGGTCGAAAACAACCGATAGGGTCTATTCATAGGAGGTTCTCAACCTTGAGGCTCGAAGCGTCATCCAAGCTTAGACTGTTCTGTTCTGAGGCAATACACAATATAACTGTCCAAAGTTTTATGACTCTTACCCTGGACTGCACCAATAAAGTTTAAGAATAGCAGAGGAATAGCAGAAGACTATACTCATTCAAAAATATGACTTAGTCTTGTGCTATTCCGCAGCTATTCTTAAACTTTATTGCTGCAGTCCAGGGATAAAGGTTTAACTTAAAATGTGAAAATTGAAACAATGGCGTTTGTAGACAAAATTTGCAGGTTCTAAAACCTAGAGAAAGACCACAACCGAAAGAAAGTTCTCTTACTGGAGAGTGCACGCAGCGCTAGAAGCCTAGAAGCCATTTTTGTACATTTATGTATTGTCAATTCAAGAAGGAACCACACGCTTTGGAATTGTTGGAATCGCGTTTTAGAATCTTGTTTTACCTGCTCGCAGAATGGTTGACTTTCAGAAGTTATGAATTTAAGGATTCGGCAAAAGTTCAATACTCAACGAAATTTAATCAAAACATGTAGAGATATATAGCTGCTCTCTACTTTATGCACTTAACATGGTTGGAAAACTCCCAAGCTGAATCTTAATAGGACCGAAAACTTTTAAAAACAAGATTTTTAGCGTAAATTTTACACTTTCCAATAATTATAACAATATGTCGGAGTCACCACTGAATGGTTGAACAGAATATATATAGAAATTGAGAAAATTGAGAATTTCCATGGGTACTACAAAATATATATTTGAAACTCAGCAAAATTGGAGATGGCCAAGAATCAGCCAAAAAGCAACCCCACCCTTCTTATACGTGCTTTTAGGGGATCACATTAAAATGTTGTTTTGGTGTAAAATTAAGCTATATAGCATTGTGCTAATAATCTCATTAGTAGCTATGTATTGTTACTAGTCTAATGAGCAGATAATTCTCAAGCAAGCACGTCAAAAAAGTTTAATGATATTATTGTTGCTGTTAGCTATAGATTAAAGTAAGACTTTGTTACTCACTAACTCAAATAATATGCTTAAAATTTACAATTGTAGAATCAGGCAGCGAAATTAATAATGAAATATGGATACTCTTTGAAATATGTTAGCTTCATTTGTATTCATAAAATCAGGATTAAACTGGCGGATTAAATGGATTAATTTAAACGGATTAAAACTGTATTCATAAAATACGGATTAAACTACTTAAACGACTTAATTTAATCCGTTTAAGTTAATCCGTTTAAGTCGTGGCTCAGTTTAATCCGTTTAAGTAGTTTAATCCGTGATTTTATGAATACGCATTTTTAATCCATTTAATCTGTTTAAGTTAATCCGTTTAAGTTAATCCATTTAATCATTTTATGAAAAGGCCCTAAATGATTAATGCCTTGTATCATCCTTCAACAATTCGCTTGCCAGTCTGTCTGCTTTTCACATTTTCACATTTTAATTGTTTTTATCAATTTTCAGATCTCTAAGCGATCGCTACCGCTCAGATTTGGATCGTGAACAGCAGTTTCTGCTTCAGTGCTACAGTCGCTCAAAGATGACTATGAATCGGGTTTGTTTGACTGTTTGAGTTGTATTGATGATAATTTTTTGTTCCGTGAGTGAAGGGGGGGGGGGGGGTTCTGTCGAATTTTGCCATCTTATTTTGTCCCTCCCTGTCATTGTCATTATTTTCTCATTCTTTTTTGATTTGGAAGTTTATAAGCCTGCCTTGTATATATACGTATTTATCGGTAATTTTTTGATATCAGAAAAGGAGGGGTGCTGCAAGTTCCACCACGGAGTTCATTCTGTGAAAAGTCTGAGATTAAGTGAGCAAAATCAAGCGTCAACTGTTTTTTGGTGTCTGGTAAAAAATTCCTTGAAAGCAGACAATTTTTGTTACATTCAATTACAACTATCTAAAAAATTAATCAGTAATAAGCAATATGGCTAATCTGGTAATTTTGTGTTGAAGCATACGTATTGCTTTTCTGCATTTTTATAGAGCATTATAAGCATTGGCTGGGTTTCCAATGCTATACGTATGGATTTCTATTTAACAATCATTGCTCTTTCTCTCTCTTTTGTTGTGTCGCATCGCAGCACCTTCGAGCAAACCATCAAACTAATTTGCATGTTGCTAAATTGTGCAATTTGTGCTGTTCTATTTTTTCAGCCACAGCACACCTGCAACAGGAACTGACCCAGCTGCCTGGTGCACTGCAGCGCACAGCACAGGACTGCAGTCGCTGGAAGTCCCTCTATTACTCCCTGCTGGGCCAGCACCGGCAGATGGCTGAGGAGATGCGAAACGAGCTGATCGATCTTCCCAGCAGCGTGGAAGCCCTACAGGAAGTCTGTCTGAAACTGCGTGAAACGGTGATTGAGTCTGAGGCTGCCAAACAGCACATTGAAGAGTCTATGAAGTGAGTTCGGTGAAACAGTATTATGTAGGGGCGCGAGGGGCGCGATAGCGCCCCTACATAATATGGGTATAAAGGCGTCTGCGCGGCCCCCTGGAGACAGTGTTGGCCTGGTGCCAGCTAATTAGAGATGCGGGAGTGGTAAAAAGGTTGCCATCGTAAACAACTCGAGTAGTACTACAAGTACCACCATACTGTTGGTTCGAATTCGAAACTTCGAATTTTTGCACTAGGCGATAGTTACCGTGTGTTTGTTTTTTTTCTCGGTGAATAACGCTTATTGGAAATGCATTTTACGGCTGTTGGAACGATGTGGGCATTTTGGCACCATACTACTATTATATATTGGTAGACAGGATCCCCCATGCTACCTTTTTTGGCACCTGGCCAATTTTGGCTTTGTGCCAAGGTCCCAAAGTCGGACTTTCGCTATTTTTCGCAAATTTTGGTCACACTTTTCTAGAACTGGGTAGAAGTTGGAGAGGTCTAGTATCTTTTGTTGAAAACTACCAGTAGGGGTGCATAAAGTAACGAGGGGGATTTTTTAATTTTGCTCCCTAGCTTTCAGGAGATGGGCCCAAACTTTGCTTTAATGCCCTAAAAAGAAATAATAAGAAATGCCCTAAAAGTCACTAAAAATTGCGTTTTTCGGCCTCGGGGTGGTAGCCATATATAGTAAATCGGGGACGCTGAAAACGATGAGCATACTGCCGATACCGCCCAAAGTAACCTCTGGTCAGCATGGCTCCCGTGGTTCCTCGCCCAGGGTCAAAGTTGGGAAAACTCACTCTAAACAGCGTTTTTCGGCGTTTTGGTCGGGGGCGGCATATATAGTAAATCGACTACGCTCGTTTCAATGAGCATATTGCCGAAACCGATGGAAGTGACCAGTGGTCACTACGGCCTAGGGGACCTATTGGCCACTGGTCAAACGGCCTAAAACAGCTTCTTTCGGCGTTTTGATTGGGAGCAAATTTAGTAAATCGACTACGCTCGTTTCAATGAGCATATTGCCGAAACCGATGGAAGTGACCAGTGGTCACTACGGCCTAGGGGACCTATTGGCCACTGGTCAAACGGCCTAAAACAGAGTTTTTCAGCGTTGTGGTCGGGGGCATATATAGTAAATCGACTACGCTCGTTTCAATGAGCATAATATTGCGGTCACTACGGCCTAGGGGACCTATTGACCACTAGTCAAACGGCCTAAAACAGCGTTTTTCGGCCCAATGGCGGTATCCATATAGTAAATCCGTGCCGCTGAACTCGATGGGCATACTGTCGAACTCTTTGGGTTGGGGAAAAGTTTTGGGGCGGAGGTGAGAATTCAGTGGTACTATATATTTATATAATCAGTCTTCTGATCCACCTACAGCACTGTTCAAGCTCCTTGTATCCATACCTAGTCGAAACGGGGGTAAGCTCACTCGCTCTATGTTTATGTGCTTACGCTCGAAAACACAAGCAGTACGTGCGCGAATTTGCGCCTGCTTCGAGTTTTAGAACACAAACAGCGCTCAAAATTCTTTGAACTGATGGGTCTGATTTGCGCCGTGATGGCCGAGTGGTGATGGTGCTCAACTTTGGATCCGATAGTCCGAGGTTCGAATCCCCGCTTCCACAAGGCTTTCACAAATCCTCTTGAGCAAGGGACTAAGCACATATCGGTTCGCCGTGGGCTCTAGCCAACCCAGCTATCCATCCTTAATTGGTCGGTAAATGGTACCACTGCTGTGGGAAGGTAACAGGAGACCGTGTAGGGCATCTGCCTTGAGGAGCTGGCCCCTCCTCCACGGTTGTAGTCATCATTCGAGGTGGCACTCCTGGCTCAAGGGCTGTGTATCCGGGGATGAGCACCGGCACCCTAGACCCTGACAATTGTGGGAGTATTCTCCGGGGGGTTACCTTTACCTTTTTTATCTGATTTGCGCGGGGGGGGGGGTGTGGCACGTTAGAGAGCAGAGCATAGTTTTTGCTCTGATAACAGAGAGTGTGCCTAGTGGCACAGTCTTATATTATGTACTCTTGCTAGTAGCAAGAGTTTATAATACGTAGTCTTGATAATACCAAGAGTAAGACACTCAGCTCTTCCTAACAGAATAAGCTTGCAAGATGCTCGAAACATTAAAGCCAAAATCCCGGGGGGGGGGGGGCTTCTCAGCGCGTAAGCATACAATGCTGACATTTTTTAAAAACGGGCGTTTTCGACAAATTAAATACTATAACTTGAGCTAGGAAAGTCGTACAGCAATAATTTTTATATGTTGCGTAGAACGAGATCTTTTTAACGATATAAAAATTTATATAGTCAATCCCTCCTAAATTCAGCAACAGCGTAAGCCATTTCTATGAAATGATGAAATTCTCAGAATTTTCGAGGCAAGGATGCTGTGTTGCCGGTTTTGTAAGAGATTACCTAAACCGAACTATATAATTTTTTTATATCAATAAAAAGATCTCGTTCTACGCAACATAATGATATAAAAATTATTGCTGTACAATTTTCCTAGCTCGTGCTATAGTATTTAATTTGTCGAAAACGCCCGTTTTTAAAAAATGTCAGCATTTTACGTTTACATGCTGAGAAGCCCCCCCCCGAGATTTCGGTCTTAATGTTTCGAGCATATTGCAAACTTATTCTATTAGGAAGAGCTGAGTGTTTTACTCTTGGTATTTATAAACTCTTGCTACTAGCAAGTTCGATGAGAAATGGTAGCAAATCCCCTTTGTCCATTTTTGTGAAACTGA
Organism: Trissonchulus latispiculum; assembly: GCA_030248195.1. Lineage (NCBI taxonomy): Eukaryota > Metazoa > Nematoda > Enoplea > Enoplida > Ironidae > Trissonchulus > Trissonchulus latispiculum. The sequence continues at coordinate 18,033 of JASAND010009730.1, forward strand.
AAAATTTAATATTCTTGGATTTTAATCATATTGTACACACAACGTTTGAACTAGATATATTAAGTTTTGCTAAAGTTAGCGTGTAGCAAGCCGTCTCCCTCCACTGATGGGAGGGATTTTTGCTTGATTCATTGCTGCATTTTATTACCCTATCTTGTTATTTTAGGCTGCGAAAGTGAATCAAGTGGTGGTGAATTACCCGGTAAGCAGACAATCAACACAACCAATTTGATTGAATAATTATGTATGGCAATATTTTAGTGAGGTTCTGTGTTAGTCCTGGCACCACTGGCGGACGCAGGACTTAGTGAAGATTGCATAAAAACTGCGGTTGAAAACAAGCGGAAATAACAAACCCACTAAAAATTATACAAGAACTTAGCCGCCGCTATGCTGTGCTCGCTAACGGCTCTTCCCCCCCCCCCCGCAATTGCGTTCCTAGTGCAATCCCCGGAAAATCAGTACCCAGTACGCAATTGGGTATGCTCACTTTTTCTACCATAACCCACCCCCCTCCCCGCAAATGTGTGTGACCTATCATTCAACCCCGCCCCCGCAAAACAGACCCATCATTTTTCAACCGACGAATGATTGGTCACATTTGCGGGGGGGGGGGTGGGTTATGGTAGAAAAAGTGAGCATGCGCAATTGCGTACCATTGCGTATGGATACTGGGGGGGGTCCACTAGGTACGCAATTGCGTTTGGGGAGTTTATTAGCTGGCATTTTTAGGGTTTTGAAAGTGGGGGGGGGGGAAGCGAAGCCCCCCCTAGGGAGGGGGATGTGGGAGGGGGGCTTCCGAAAAGTGGGGGGTGGGGGCGAGTCCAAATTATAAAATACCATAATTTTTAGCCAAAAATTAGCATTTTTTAAGTAAGAACACAAAAAAATCGCTGTTTTTAAGCTTAAAATTAACTTATAAATCCATAAATTAGCTAAAAATTGAGAAAATTTTTTAAAATTTGACCTCAAAAACTTAATTTTTTGACACTTTTGGGCGACTCCCAAAAAAAAGGGGGGGAGGCTTGCCGAAAAGTGGGGGGAACGAAAGTGGAGGGCTCCGAAAAGTTTAGGGGGGAACCGAAAAGCGGGGGCCCCCTTACCCCCCCCCACTAAAAAAATGCCAGTATTAGTAAGGGTTGGGTTTGTGCAAAATCCCCTTTGCTTGCACTGTTCTTGAAGCTGTTGGTAACTGAACGCGTTTTTCACAATTATTGACTAATTTTTGGAGGGCAGTTCTGCAACAAATTCGCTTGTATTGACTCTAGATGGCTATTACAATAGACAATAAATACGAAAAGACGGTGCTAGCAAAAAGGTTCGGTCAGATTTCATGAGACGAGTTCTAAAAGACTGAGGCTGTTGCTTTAATTTTAGTATGATGTCTGACTAAATTTAGCATCTTCTTTAGGTTTAGGTAGTGCGAGCAGTCCCTCATTTGATGACCCAACGCGGTCCACGTCTGAAGCCGGAGAAGAGAATCCGGAGCAGGAAAGACCCAACTTGGTATAATATATTTATGATAACTATTTTAATATTTATATGTATACAAGAAATAAAAATGCTCCTCTGGAGCATGACAAAAGTAATATAAAAGTGGTGGTGACGCGGTTGCAAAATCAAGCGGACTAGTCTTTAAAATGCTTAATATGGTGCTAGGTTCAAAAATGGAAGAGGACTAGGTTCACTTTTGTGGGCGGAATGGTGATAAAAGTTGTTAGCCTCGCCAAGCGCTTTCTTTTGATACCGAACATGACCACTTTTGAAGATTTTCATTCATTTTTGACCTCTACCGGATCCCCGACCTGCAGGCCCTGGGGGTGGGTTAAGGGGTACATACACCAATCTCGGCACTATGCTCATCGTGTTCAGCGACCCCGATTTACTATATAAGGGTACCACCACAAGGCAGAAAAACCCTATTTTAGTGACTTTTAAGCCATTTCTTGTGAAAACAGGACTTGGAAACATTTCTTCAAAACAGGTGAAAAATACAAAGTTTGGGCTCATCTCCTGAAAGCTACAGAGCGAAATTAAAATTCCCCCCTCGCTACATTCCGCGCACAGTCCGAAATATTCAAATAAATAAAACAAACCAAACCGATCTATTGCATGGGTTCCCTCCCAGAGTTGCTGCTAAAATTGTCACGTTTCTAGTTTGGGCTTGAAACACCAAAACGTCTGTTTCTGACATTTCAATCGACGTGAACCGGTTCCAATCGTCTTTTGTAAATTTAGGCTCGGATTTCGACAGTCTGAAGAGACAACCTTTGCTAAGTGGAAGTTCTGTAAGTATAATATTTAGTTTATGCAAAGATATTTTTCATAACTAAAGCAGACATTTGTTTGTGTTTTTCCACTGATTTGTAACTGTGATAGTAATAAGAGATGGACCAAACTAAAGAATTTTAAAGCTCCACGAGGGGACTCTCCAGTAAGAGCTTGATACAGTTGAATAGAATCACAAGCAAAAGAGCCTTGAAAATATCGCCAAATATAAGTAGTCTTGTGCCGACTGCCAGTACCCAAATCACTCTCAAATTATGTGTTTCCAAGAGTTTATAATAGGAAGAGTAAGACACTCAGCCTTTCTAATAGAATAAGCTTGCAATATGCTCGAAACATTAAGACCGAAATCTCGGGGGTGGGATTCTCAGCGTGTAAGCTTATGCAACGCTGATATTTTTCATAAACGGGCGTTTTGCCAGATTAAATACTGTAACTTTGGCTAGCAAAATTGTACAGCAATCATTTTGATATCATTATGTTGCGTAGAACGAGATCTTTTTAATGGTATAAAAACTATGTGTAATTAGCTTCAGGCAGTCTCTTTCCTTCCAATAAGTATCCTTTCCACAAAAATTCTGGCAATTTCACCATTTCTTCAAAATGCCTTACGTTGTTGCCGGATTTGTAAGAGATTGCCTGAACCTAACTTCATAATTTTTATACCGATAAGAAGATCTCGTTCTACGCAACATAATGATATAAAATTATTTCTGTACGATTTTCCTAGCTCAAGTTATAATATTTAATTTTTCAAAAACGACTTTTTGAGAAATGTCAACGTTGTATGTTTACACGCTGAGAACCCTCCCCGAGATTTCGGCCTTACTGTTTCGAGTGCAAGCTTATTCTATTAGAAAGAGCTGAGTGTCTTACGGTGCCTTCATATTCGCGAGCGCAGGTATGCACGCGTCTACAAACGTCAATATTTTGCGCGCATCAACGCGCGTCGACGTCGATGCGTCTACGCGCCGCGTCTAGAGGCGACGGGCTATGAAATCACCATTAAGGTGCATTCATAGTCGCAAACGCATAGAGACGCGCGTCGACGTGCGTAGACGCCTCTGATTGTTACATGCCATTTTAACCGTTTAAAATCTGTTGTAACGAATTCATGCTTACGTACGCATGCAGAGGCATCCATACGCGCGTCTGCTTGCGACAGGAACTATGAATGCACCTTAACTCTTGCTATTATAAACTCTTGGTGTGGCGCATGGCTAAACATTCTCTCAAGTTAGCACTTTTGCCCACTACTCTTAACTTTCACACATGTCCCTTCTGGCTAACTCAACTAGACTGCTACTTTTGCAAGCTGCGATAAAAAGTGTGCAATCTCTGTTGTTTCCTCGGTGGCTAGCTTTTAACGGAGAAGCTCAGAAAACTCAAAACACTGGTCTTCTTATGTTGACATAGTTAAGGAAGGATTTTCACTAAGGTGGTGATTCCTTATGGAGACATTAACTTTGAACCCTTATTACTCATTCATTACTTGGAGTTAAGGGGGGGGGTCGCGAATTTTCGACCATCTCCGATTTTTCTCATTTTCACATATTTTGTAGTCCCCATGGGTCCCCAAAACAAGACAGTTGCGTTTGTTGCAAAGCTTTCCCTATCATTTACAATAGTCCTCCAAAGGTGGCCCCGGCATGTGTTAAACATAGGAAAACGAAAACGTTAGGAAAATTTCGCGGTAACCAAAAGTTTGAGCGCTGTGCAAGAGCGAACGAGCTATAGCTGGGCAAAATGTTAATCTGGACTAGGTAGCGTGTTAATATCTATATGAGGTGTTTTTTGCGTTAGCTCAGCGATTTTCTAAAAATTTTCAAAGTTGGGTGAAGCCGGTTTTTGCACAAATTTGACTTACAAAAACGTCACCAAAGAAAGGTTTCGTCGTGGCCTGAACTAACCGTTTATTACACAGATTTCGCGTATAGATATTAACACTGTACACAAATAGAGGTTCAATTCCCATACGCAAAATCCATGCTGCTACTTGTGGATAGTTCATACTTTTGGTTACCGCGTTTGCGTTTTGCCTCAAAATACGTCATTTTCTCAATTTTTTGGATATAAGTCGGGTGAAAGCCGAGCTATACCAACCAAATTCGGTGTGCCAGTTTGCACATATGAAAGGAAGATGTGTGCTAAATTTAACTGCAATTGCTGGTGTTTAACTGTGGATGCATGCCTTAGTCCGATGACGGAGGCCTAGAGTCAAAAAATGTCAAATTTTCAAATTTTTCAAATACAGCCAAATTTTATATCAAATTGAAGCTCTCGATGTCCTGAACATTGCACCAAGTCTCTACAAAGCAGTGTGAGAAAGTTAAGCCGCATTAGAGTTTGAAGTAAATAACAGTCGGAAGGAGCTTGATCAAATGGTTCAAACGCCGTTTCTCGCTCGTTGCTTGACGTATCATTGTCATTTGCACTGCAATAAATAGCCCAAGATGAAGGCTTCAATTTGATGTATTGACCATACCGTAGTCTTTTGTCATCCTATGTGTACACGTCTTCGAAGCCCTTAGCGAGGCATAGTGGCGTAAATACTAAATTGTAGGGATTTGAACTGCAATATCTCTTATCTGGATTGACCCTGGACTCTAAAAATGTGTCTTGTTTTTGGACACATATGGGGGTATATTACATCCGAAAATGAGCGAAATCGGTGACTATAAAGTTTGGTACCCGGCGACCCCCCCCCCCTTAAGAAGCCATTTTTATATCAAAATGGAGCTTAACATTTTCTCTTTCTAATGAATGCAATGAAACTATCTTCAGTTTTCGGAAACTATTTTCCTGCATTTTCATAGTACTTTAATTTTCCAGATTTTTTGCAGACTAAAGTAAATTTTTTCGTGAGGCATCGGCCACATCATTCGATTCCACTATTAAATAGCTGGGGCCCCTTTTTTAGTTATCATGAAATCACTCTTCCTTATGAAGAAATTAGCTAAAATGTTTGCGCAACCTGGATTTTGCCTACTTTTCCCAACTTTGGCAAACTGTCACTTTAGCTAGAAAGCAGCAATCGGGGAAACTAAAATAGGGTCCCTGGCTTTTTGTGTAAAACACGTCCACTAAGTGGCAACCCTCTAGCTTGCATAGCAAATGCTCCACAATCGCTGGAAAAAATTTGGTCATGCTTTTGCAAAAACTATATACATTTTTATGATAGCAGCTCAGGGGATACCAGTTAGAAGCTTATCATGTTAGAAGCTTATCAGGCCTCGGATAATCGGCCTCGACGAGACTTTCAAATCGACACCCTTAGTTTAATTTTACGGCTTGTGTAGCTCCAGAAAGATTATTCGTGGATTATTTGATTTCTGCAAAAATGACAAGTTTTCAACGTCAAAATAAGAAACTCGGCTATATCTCACAATAGAGAGGAGCTAGAAAGTTGCTTCCAAAAGCAAAAATGTAGAACTCAATGCGAGCTTTTACATGAGTATAATCATAACTATGCACCTGCTGTTCAACTGTCAGAAATTAGCAAAAACCGTCCTGAACGGAAATCTCGACATTTTGAAGCGGGATTGCGCGGAGGGTATTAGAACACTAAATGAACTTATTTTGGAAGGTTTCATCAAATTTCATCTTTGTTTGAGCCGTCAACCAACAATATGTTTCCAAAAGGAATCACCACCTTAAGTGCAAGTAAGGTCTTCTAACACGGCCTGTCGGGAATCTAGAGGGAGACTATTGTGCTTATTTGCAGAGCCTGGTTTCTGAACAGGAGCCGGAAGTGGCTGCCGCGCCGCCCATTCCGGAATCGGTTCTTGGACGCCCGTTTGACGACGTGTTGGAGGTTGGACAGTACGGTTTCTGGTATGGTCAGCCACTCTCTCTTTCTTCTATTAGTAATTAAGTCAAACTCGTACAACCAACGAAACGTTGCGTGAAAAGCAAAATTGCTTTCCTGGTCGGTATTGACTCAGTCCAATGTTACAATTGAATTAGTGTAATGTTGTAAAGTGCTTGTTATATTGCAACCAATATAAAACCTGGTAGTAAGTATTCATTTTCTATTTCTATCTGTTTCTATATTCTACTATTTAGATTTTGAGTCCAACATTATTGCAGAAGGGCCATTGGAAATGGGCAGCCTAGTAAGTATTTTGTATGTCACTAAAGCACGCATAATATGCTCTTTGTGTTTTTGTTTTCTGCAATCTGATGGGTTTTATAAATATCTAAACTAATTACGATTGCTCATTACCAGTTACAATTAGAACCATTACTGCTGTCATAGATCCATAGGTTAACACGGGGAGTAGGCGGGGTCCAAGCCCCCCCCCCCCTTCAACCCGGACAAGGTACAAGCCCTATCGCCGCTAGGGGCAAGGGTAAGGAAAAACTGGGCACGGGGTAAGCAGAATTGGTCGGAAAATGGGTATTAGCACCAAAATTCCAAAAAAATTTACGGCTTCGCCGGAATTTTTTGCTAAAATTTCCTATTTTTTCCAAAAAATTAATCAAAATTTTGAAATTTTTTGTAAAAATTGACAATTTTCTTCAATTTGTTTAACAATTTTGAGTTTATATTACTATTAGCGTTAATTTATGCTTGTGGTACAAGCCCCTCGAAAATTTCGGTTCAAGGTACAAGCCCCCCTCAGAATTTTCTTGGGACAAGCCCCCCCAGGATCCGACCCTATGTTAATGTATGCATGCATCCATAAAGTTATTCATGTCGGCGAGAAAAGTCTGTCGCCGCTAAAAATGATAAGGCATTAAGGCACTGCAGTTTCCGGTTAGATGCCTGTTGTATGGAGATCTCTAGGGATATAGCGATCTCTTTTGCATAGAAGGGATGGAAGGGCATTATCCTAGGTGATTCGTCCATTTCTTGTTTCAGCGTTCGCCCCGAGTCAGTGCCGTGTACTCCCGATGCTACGACGTGGATCAATCCGGACCCCCCGACCTCCAACACGACCGTAGATTTGCTGGTATTTGCTATTTACTGATTTCCTCTTAATTAATTTAGGCTAAATATGACCGGTGATAAAAGTATCGAATCAGTGAAAGCGGAAAAAGCGCTGTGAATTAGCGTCTGCCAAGAGTACTTAATAGATAGTAAGAAATTCTTACGCTAGCATGCACAAATCATGTAAGGTATGCTCGGCTCATTAACTCGGGACCCCCGCCCAAGTAACCTCCCGGGGGGGGGGGGGGGTGTCGCACTTTGTACTAAATGCACGCTTTCATATAAGCGTGTGTCTGCTTTGTAGCATTTTTTCGGCTCTTTTCAATGATATAAAAATTGTTGCAGATTACATTCCTTCGAATTTTTGTATTATGCAACAATTTTTATATCACTGATAAGAGCAGAAAAAATGCTACAACGTTGTCGAATTAGTTTTTAAATAGCATTAAATTAATTAATTAAAATAACGTAATAAATTACCTACCATAGACCTTAGGCTAATGGGCCAATCAGCGAGCAGACACACACTAAAATGTGCCGGCAAAAAATCGAAGCTTAAATTTTTAAAGCCACCATTTTTTAAAATTAGCTAGGTTTTCTGCAAAAAGTATCTACTTGTCTGATTTTCATCTGGCCTAACTGACAATGAAAATTTTCCGGTTTTTCCCGATGTTTACGTTGTTTTCGATGGACAGATACTGATAGTGTAGTGTTCCAGGAATGAGCAATGTCAACGAACGTAAAGCTTTTAAATTCAGTTTTTTGAAAGATTTTTCGACCTTTTCAAAAATGTAGTTTTCAGAGTACCAGGAAAATAAATCGCTAGTTCATTCCAAACGCTGTAGAAAAATCGAAGAAATCTCGTAATTAGTTTTTTCGACGCCCATCCCCAATGACGGTATCCTTCTGAATATTGGTTTTCTATTCAAAAACCAACGTCACTACAGTTTGGGAACGAATTTAAACTTAAGGATTGGTCCATTTTAGGGCCATTTTTTCGACTTCCTCCAATCTCTCTGATTTTTACATATTTTATTGTCCAAACGATATATTTTCATGAGTTTTTAAAACTAAAGTCGTTAGTCTTACGGTTGTCAAGTAATTTCACCTCAAAGTTGAGGTTTCATGTGTTAAACATAGGCAGTGGAAAAAGTTGTCTTTTTCCAAAAAAATCTCCCGACAAACATTGATGAGTTTGGACAAATTTTACGTTAAAATAATGCTGAGATGTTAAACTGCGGTATCTTGGAATTAAAATTTTAGTTTAGGTCTTATTTAGCATTAGCATACACGATTTTAGCATCACGTTAGATTTTAATCCTTCAAAAATTAATTAAAAAATTTTAAAGACCTAAATTAAAATTAATTTCAAGATACCGTAGTTTAACATCTCAGCAATATTTTAATGTAAAATTTGTCCAGATTCATCAAGTTTGTCGTGAGATTTGGCTCTCTTGAAAAAATTACAACTTTTTCCACTGCCTATGTTTAACACATGAAACCTCAACTTTGAGGTGAAATTACTCGACAACTCTAAGACTTACGACCTTAATTTTAATAACTCGTTAAAATATATAATAATGGACAATAAAATATCATAGGGGTCGCGCGCGACCCCTATAATATGTGTGAAAAGTGGCTGGAGACAGTGTAAAATAAGCTGCGCAAAATCCTGCGCAGATCATGTGTAGATTTCATGCGAAACTTCTAGAGCACATCGAGTTTAGTATGTTTGGGAAGTTTCAGTTACCTTACCTACCTTATCACTTACCGTTATAAAGTTGCGCCCCGGACCGGTTATGGCGGCGATGTTTTTTTCCGGTTGCTCGCCGCTTTCGCGTGAACTGCAGCGGTGGGCCAACCTATATAGGGTCTAGTAGTACCCTCTAAAGAATTTAAGAATCGCTACTTTTTTGCGCCGCAGCTGCGCCACAGCGCCGCAGTGTTGCCGCAAAGTCGGCTCAGAGCGAAAAGGGACCATTTTTGTGGTCGTCGCTCAGGTCGAACGTTACGAACTGGAGCTGATTTCTTTCTATATTCAGAAATTACATATACTGAACTAACTAACGGTTGCGTTTCTCTATCACTTCACTAGCGACCACAGTGGCCCGTCAAAAATGGCGAAAATTCGAAAAATGAAAAATCGAAATTTCTCGCTATCTATTTAACTTTTACGTCAAGAAAATGAAGTAAACGCTGGCCAGCAGGCGGATCCACGAAGGATACAAGGCAAAGGCATTAGTCATAAAGAAATAATGAAAAACGCCTGCCTGCAGTCACTAAGGCCGTAGCCTTAGTCCGAACAGGAGAGAGCCAATGGGCGCTGTGAGCGCTCTTACCCAGAGAGAACTAGTCTCTGGAGCTCCTGCCTGGTTGTCCAAAAAGGACAGCCAGCTCGGCTCTATCTGTGCTGCAACAAAGCCAGAGAAGGTTTTATCAAAACCTCTCTGACTGTGCTATGCACAGAAAGAGGACTGCAGTGGCCAGCGGATCTCCGAAGAGATACAAACAGCATTTACGTCAAGAAAATGAAGTAAATTTTGAGGTTTTGATAAAACCTTCTCTGGCTTTGTTGCAGCACAGATAGAGCCGAGCTGGCTGTCCTTTTTGGACAACCAGGCAGGAGCTCCAGAGACTAGTTCTCTCTGGGTAAGAGCGCTCACAGCGCCCATTGGCTCTCTCCTGTTCGGACTAAGGCTACGGCCTTAGTGACTGCAGGCAGGCGTTTTTCATTATTTCTTTATATCTATTTAACTTTGAAAGCTCAAATCTTCCATACAATGATTTTCTGGCACGGAGAATCGATTCCCGTAGTCAGTTTTACCGTCAGACCCATCTTGCTGGGCTGGTTCCACTTTGCCGTCGGGAGGGTCAAGTCGGAAACCGCTTCCTGGAGGTCCATAGTAGGCTTTACCTGGCCTCTCAAAACTTTGCCTATAGGGGTTTTCTGGTGCGCCCAGCTCATTCCCGGTATTTGTTTTTGTCGTCCGACGTTCCTATTTTGCTGGGCTGGTTCCAGTTTGCCGTTTGAACCGTCAGTCGGGTGGGGGGGGGTCAAGTGATCGAAAATGAAGTTTTCCAAATGTGGTCAAATTTGGTATCAAATGAAAGCCCTAAGTGAGCTGAGCAACTTTCGCCATGGAACCATCCACCGAAAGTTGCTGTGTCGGATTTATGCCTTTACTTTCTTAACCGGAATTTAAAGGATAGAAGTAGGCCCAACACACATATTATCCCCTTTTGTGCGGAGCATTTCTGTTACTTGTGTAAAAATCAGCGCGATCAGAGAAAGTCGAAAAAATGGATCCCCCTTAAGGTGCTGGTATCGCTTTGTGTAAATTCGACCCCACAAGCTTCAATTCCTCATGAAAGTGGATGAAACTTTCTAAATACATTATTTTCGTGCTCTTTAACATTCTAGGACCAGTCCCGGATTTTTAGGTGTAAAGATAAGAAAGTTTCGGTTTTTGCCCTTATTCTCTCAGTGCATAGTCGCTACACCGGATTGATTGTTATGGCTGGAAAGAGGGCACCAAAATGAACATTTTTGCTTTTACAACTTTTGAGCTATCTCTAGTGGTTAAGGCAGTATAAGCCAAAAACGACTTTTGGGGTCAAAAAAATGGCCATTTTCGAAGAAATCAGTTTTTTCAAAATTACTGCCAAATCTTACAGAAAATTTTGGCTTATTTATACTCAATCGATACATCGTCCAATTGCGCATTTTATCAATACCTATTCGCTTTCGTTGCTTTAAGCTGGAGAATTCGCCGGATTCCAAAAACACATTTTGGCAAAATTGCTATTATTTTGTTTTGAACATTGATTTCTCAAAAACTACCCAATGGATTCGCGTGATTTTTGGCTGAATGAAACTTCGCCATATTGCGGAGGGACATTTTTCTTGGTTTGAGCTAAAACAGCTCCAGTTGTGAGAAAACTGAATAGAAAGTTGCGAAATTTCGTGTCATTGCGCATTTGCCGGATTTTCTGGAGTATAGAGACTTGTTGAGCCAAATCCAAAAAATGTCCCTCGGCCCACATGTCCTTCATATCATGGCACAAGAAGAAATTTTGGCCGATTCTACAGTTTTGAGAAATCGATGTTCAAAAATGTTTGGTCTATATTCAGTCTGTTTGATGTCAGCATGTCAGAAAATTTCTGCTATTGTTTTGCTAATTTTGCTTGTTTCGTAAGCTCATGTGAATGTACAGATTATAAGCTTTAAAACGATGTATAAAGCTCTTTCGAACTCCCAAAATTGCGAAAGTTATAGCGTTTCGAAAAGACACGACAAAATCACTGCACAAAAGGATGCCAGCACCTTAAGTTTGGTTCGATTGTTCCTGGGTGGTTCAATCGGTAGAGCGTTGGCCTAGATAGCCAAAGGTTGTGGTCTCAATTCCCACCTCAGGCCCGAAGTTGTCAGGTCGGAGGTGCTGTAATGACATTTTCTTTTTCTTTCGTTTATAATCTTGTATTATTCCTATTTAGCCTCAAACTTCTACTTTTCATTCTTTCGTTGTTTCAGAATTGGCGTACCTGTATTTTCCTGTGTCTACTCGGCAAAGGGAACCGCAAAACTCTGGTTGAGAATGTTTTTTGTTTGTTTCTTTTTTGTGATGATTGTATATATGATGATTTCTTATGATTAATTGTATCTATTTTAATTAAATGCACTGGTTCATTATACAGTTGTTAAGTTTGTTGACTTGGTATACGTGATTTTGCTTTTGTAAATATAACTTTTTATGTTTGATGATTGTATGGTGATTTTGATGATTGTATGGTGATTTATGGTGATTTATTTTCTATTAATTGTACCAAATTAAATGCAATTGTAAATTGATTATTTTGATGAATTTGTCTTTCAACTAACAGTGTGGTGCAAGGTCTTGATGGTGTACCTTTAAGGGTTGCAAGCAAGTGGCGGGAAATCGGCATCTCATTTGATTCGGTTGGTTTTGCAGAAAAACGAATTATCGGAAAAACGATTTTAACCTAAGCTTGAAACTTGGTTGCAATTTGCTGTATAAAAGTCACGAAAACGTTCCGACTGAACTGAAACCACTTTGTTTCCCTTTTCCCCCACGACGTTGACATTTCTATTTGTCTACGACTTCAGCTGTTACTTTTACTATGCTTGTTTCAGATTTTTGTCGCGGTTCAGCAGTAAAGGTTTTGTTGTTCCCCCTTGTTTGTCTTTTGCTTTGTCTTTTTATCAGTCGGTTAGGATTAGGCTTAGGCATCCTTGCTGCACAGTTTCCGACTTCTTAGCTTTAAGGTGGTGATTCCTTTTGGAGACATCAACTTTGAACCACTATTATTCATTCATTATTTGGAGTTAAGAAGTCATCTTTATATCAAAATGTAGCTTAACATTTTCGCTTTTTAATGAGTACAATGAGTCTAAGTTTGGCTTTCCAAAATGTTTTTCCTGTATTTTAGAAGAAGTATAATTTTTCAGATTTTTTGCAGGCTGAAGTAAATTTTTTCGCAGGACATCGGTTAGAGCATTCGATAACTCTATCAAATAGCTGGGGACCCTTTTTTAGTTATTGTTATATCGCTCTTCGTTATGGAGAAATAAACTAAAATGTCTGCGCAACCTGGATTTTGCCTACTTTTCACTACTTTGGCAAGCCACTACTTCAGTTAGAAAGCAGCTATCGGGGCAACTAAAAAAGGGTCCCGGGGTATTTTTGTGTAGAACACATCTGCAAAGTGGCAACTCTCTAGCTTGCATACTAAATTCTGCACAATCGCTGGAAAAAAATTTGGTCGTGTTTTTGCAAAAACTACATTTTTTGTCATAGCAGCCTAAGGGATAGCAATTGTACGATGGTCATGCCTCCGATAATTGGCCTCTGTGAGACCTTTAAATCGACACCCTTAGTTAAATTTTACGGCTTTCGTAGCTCAAGAAGTAGTGGATTATTTGATTTCTGCAGAAAGGACAAGTTTTTGACGCCAAAATAAGAAAATTGGCTATATCTCACGATAGGGAAAAGCTAGAAAGTTGCTTTCAAAAGCAAAATTGTAGAGTTTAACGAGTTCTTTCGAATGGATATAGTCATAGCCATGCAGCTGCTGCCAAACGTTCAGAAATTGGCAAAAACCGCCCTGAACGCAAATGTTGAATTTTTGAAGCGCGATTGCGCAGCGGGTGTTAGAACGCTAAAACAACTTATTTTGGAAAGTTTCGTTGAATTTCATCCTGGTTTACGCCGTCAATCAAGAATATGTGCCCAAAAGGAATCACCACCTTAAAGCATTGGGGTGAAAACGGCGGACGTTTGGCTTACTGAGAAGGAAGAAATAGCTGTGGTCTACAGACTCCAGTTGGACCAATCAATCAGACCCTAGTTTAGATTAGATAAATTAATTGGGTCCTAGTTTAAAGGCACAAACTGATATATAAGTTTTAGCAAGAGTTTATAATACCAAGAGTTAAGACACTCAGCTCTTCCTAATAGAATAACCTTGCAAGATAATCGAAACATTAAGGCCGAAATCTCGGGGGGGGGCTTCTCAGCCTCATCGTGCAAACATACAACGCTGACATTTTTTAAATTTAAATTAAATACTATAACTTCAGCTAGGAAAATCGTACAGCAATATTCTTTATATCTTTATGTTGCGTAGAATGAGATCTTTTCAATGATATAAAAATTATACAGTTCGGTTTAGGTAATCTCTTATCATTTCTTAGGAATGCCTTGCGTTGTTGCTGAATTTATGAGGGATTGCCTAAAACCGAACCATATAATTTTTATATCGTTAAAAAGATTTCATTCTACGCAACATAATGATATAAAAATGATTGCTGTACGATTTTCCTAGCTCAAGTTATAGTATTTACTTTGTCGAAAACGCCCGTTTTTTAAAAATGTCAGCGTTGTATGTTTACACGTTGAGTAGCCCCCCCCCGAGACTTCGGTCTTAATGTATGGAGCATCTTGAAAGCTTATTCTATTATTAAGAGCTGAGTGTCTTACTCTTGGTATTATAAACTCTTGGTTTTAGGCACAAGCGTAGCCTTTCTGATTAGTGACATTTAGTCTACAGCTCTCGCTCGTGTTTTGACATCAACCCTTCTACCCGGAGTGTTTACACCGGTGCAGCTGAATGAAGCTGCTATGAAGTTAGTAAATGCATCGAAAAGTTATGCTTGCAATTCAAGAATTAATAGAACGGCTAAAGTTAGTTGAAATGATGTCATTCGTCGTCGAAGTTATTATTTTTGGTTAGAATTAGTTGAATTGAATTGAAATAGCACTTGGATCGAGGCATTGGTACCGACCAATTGATCACTTAACCTTTCCATAAAATGCTGATGCGCTACAACAAGTAAATTGAGCAAACGAGATGAAAATAAGGAAGTGGCAACCAGACAATATGTGCAGGAGGGGAAGTTCTGGAGGGAGTGAACCGGCGTCACGGTGCAAATCTTCCCCCCGTAAGTTTTGCACCGGTGCAAATCCTCCCCCCGTAAGTTTTGCCCCCGGGGGAAGATTTGCACCAGGTGTCAGAGCGACTGTGAAGTTAGCAACACATGATTCAAAAGTTCTGGGAACTATTTAAGATAATTCTAACAATTCTACGCTTTATTTTTCGCCAGTCACTTGATTTTAATAGATGAAGTAATCGTTCAATTCGTCGTCAAACCTGTCGTTTTAGTAGTCTTAATTGTAATAAAACTTAGGCAAAATTGTGTTGAATTATAGAGTAAAGGGACTGAATGTGGGCCACCCTGCAAAGTGAATCACTAGAATTGTTTTGGAGTATAGCAGCTCCGTTATATCACGTGAAAAAATTATGTTTATATTTGCGGAAAGCCTGAAACAGTCCCCGCCCATCTATAAAATAATTGGTTGATTTTGAGCCAGAAATAAGCTGATTGGCGATGGGTGGTTCACTTTGCACGTCTCCAAAAAGTGACCCACTTTCAGTCCCTTTACTATATTGCAACAAATACAATAAACCGAAATAACCGGTATCTTGCATTTGAATTGTATAACGTTCAATGACTGAAACCTGGCCAGGATGAACATTATCCTCATCTACCCCTTTGGAGGGGGGAATAAAGTTCATTTGGGAACACTTATATTCATAACATTCCTAGACGTGTTTGGTTTATCATGCATTCGTTAGCTTATATATTCTAAGATGAAGTTGTTAGATTGAGCTAACGAAAAGCTGTACAGACAAATTAATCTCAGATTCGTGTTCAACGCTTCTGAGACCCCCTGGAACCAACATTTGTGCAAAAATGGTGACAAAGTTTTTGGATCCCGTTTGTCTGCCCTTAAAACCAAGAATTTAATTTTTTAAATTTTTAAAAGATTGACTGAAAGTGCGCACAATCGCATTCTGACCAAATATTTAAGATAATTACTCAAAAATAGACAGATTAAAACTTAAAATTGATTAAAATATTAAAAAGCTTTCGAAATTAAGTTGAATTTGCCTTTATTTCTAGACGTTTCCAGTTGGGGAGGGGGTGGGGGAGTGATAAAGTGCAATTAGGGCTTTGTGGAAGTACAGTTTAATCCTAATTCTTCCAAACATTTTTCTTGCTTTCTTAACCAATTATTGGGTATTGCTATTTTACTATGTAAGAATCTAAACTTTGCTTGGTTCCGCTTTTGGTGTATTTCCTTGTGAGGGCGGTCTCAAATATGGACATCTAAATTCTAAAGACCTTTTCAAAAGAGTATAGAGGAGTTTATTGAGTTGAGTGCAACTGGGTTTTGAAGTAAAGAGCTAAAGAGGAAAAATCCTAGTTCTGAATTACACGAGTTACTCAAGTTAAAATAGTTAAAAATTCAATGTTAATTTAGCTCAAACAGTGTTTGATTGACAGTGATAAATTCGTAGTTCGTACAGATAAATGAAAGTAAATTCACAAATAAACTCTAAAAAAGAAACTTTCATTCATGGAGTTATACCAAACTACAAAGCACTGGTCAATTTTAATCAATTAATTTTATTTATTGCGAAACCTGTGAATCGTGATAACTATTCCGGTTTTTGTTGTGCTAGCTACATACCATACCAGTCGAAAAATCTATTTGCCCTCAAATGTGGAAGCTAAAGTTTAAAGAAGCAACATCGCGTTGTTTCAAGTTATGTTTCGATTAAGCTGCATTTTATAATTTCGAAACTACAAGCCAGAGCTTAGCTAAGACCTCGGTTGAAGTTATTACTGTTGATACATATGAAATTCTGCCGGTGCAAATCTTCCCCCCGGGGGGTGGGAAGAATTGAACCGGTGCAAATCTTCCGGGGGGAAGTTTTGCACGGGGGGAAGATTTGCACCGTGACACCGGCGGTAGTTCAGTTTCAGCACCTAAAACTGAAAATGAAACTGAAAATAGTAGAGCTCGACGCCTGAAACTGAAATTGAAAATGCAAAACATTATTGTAATTTTTGGCCTTATTCTCTCAGTATGAAGTACAGACACCGGATTAATTGTCATGGCTAGAAAGAGGACACCAAAGTACATTTTGTTCTTACATCTGATCCATAATCTAGCGATTAAGTGAAGCCAATAACAATTGTGGGGTCTGTGGGGTCTAAATGTTATCATTTTTGAGGACATAAGTTTTTCAAAATTTTCTGCCACTTTGTTAATGAAGATTTTTTACCTATTCTCAATGGATACAGAGTCCACAGTTCGTGTAATTGAACGAAATCTCCAAAATTTGTTGGTTATAAGTAGTATAGTATCCGGTTTTCGAGCCCCAATCATTGGATTGGGACTTGCCCACTCCCCCGTAATCCTTCCAAGAACGACACCACCTACTGCCTCCTAACCCCTTAGTACACCGACACCCCAAGTACCCTCAGTACCCCCTGTACCTCCTGTACCCATGGTACCCCCTGTACCCCTAGTACTCCCTGTCTTCAAAGCAATACTTCTTCTTCTCCGTCCCTCTGTGTTCTTCCCCCGGGGCTTGGGAACCGGCGTCGGCCCATTACCGGACTCCTACCTATTCTAAGCTACCTACCTACCTACCTAACTACCTAACCTACCTATCTAACCTGTGAACAATACATATATACAGTACCTAACCTAGTCCGGCGCATGCAATATTTTTGTATTTTTATCATTTTTTCGATTTTCAAGCGGTTATTTACAGCATGCATATGTACAACTATATACAGGTAGCCCTAAAGAGGTCTGTTGGGATAAGGGGTACAGAGGTGGAGGCGAAGCTTGGTTCCCATGGTTTGTGCAAGACTGTCAGTAATTGGAATTTGTTTCTGGTCTACCATCTGGAGGTCTACCAAATCGGGTCCTTCTAAAACTCCCAGAAATGGCAATCCAAAATTTCCTCTAAAATTAAATGTCGCCGATCTTCCATCCTCAATTGCTGATTCCGTGGAGAAGTAGCTGGGCGCGCTGTAGTTCCAAACCTCCACTTCGTTACCTTTTACACTGAACCAACACCACCAGTACATTTCGAGAGAGCTCACCGACCGTTCGCGATGACAGACCAAGCCCAACTGACGCGATATCACGATTTACACCCTTTATATACCTTTTTAAACCATTCCTTCAGTACCTACAGCATACTCCAATTACCTCCTGTTTACACCCAGTCATACTACCAGTTATACTTTCCTAGTCTCACACTGGCTGCCTGGCTACCGTTACTTTGTACTCTGAGTCACTCCATACTAGCTCCGAGTTAACACCGAGCATACACTGAGCCTACTCCGAACATACTCCCAACTAATAAATAATTCTACCCATTCTTTCTGATCCTGTTCATCAAATTCGTCCACCGTCTTTTCAGGTAGTACCACTGTGCTCAAATTGGAGTTCTTTTCTATGGCACGTCTGAGGGCTTCTTCATCAGAATACTTTGCCTCATACTCTATTTGTTTGGTCAGAATTTCATCAATTATTGGATCATCGAGGAACCCCTTACAACGTTGGATGTGAAAGTAGATTTTTCTATTTAGTTCAGCTCGGATCCTAGGTCGGACTTCATTGTAAGCCTCAATTTCAGCCTCAGCATCATCATGGCCGTCTGCAACGTACTCATTTGCTAACCTAGTTAGTCTACCTTCAAACCTCTCTTCAGACTGCCTGACAAGCTCATTCCAAAATTTACCGATGTCAGTTGTCTCATAGATCTCTCCGCAACTCGAGTCGCTACTATCTGAACATTCGGTACTTGTCTCTGATTCGGACTCATCATACTCTGGTTGGGCACTGTGAAGGTTTTGAACATGACGTTGTAGGTTGAACGCCCTGGTGAACGTCTGACCACAAGTCCCACACTGGTATGGTTTGTAATATTCACAACTAGACATCTTGTTCTGGTTAAGTTTCAATATATATAAGCTTTATAGACTTGGTGTCGATTTGTCCTTGTTGTTTGTGCTTTTATTGATTTCGCTTGGTGCTTTTATGTACTTTGTCTTTCGTGCTTATATTAATTTAGAGTCACTCCAAGCCTACTCCGAGCTAACACCGAGCATACACTGAGCATACACCGAGCTTACACCTTGTATTAAGAGCAGTATTCAAGTAATGTTGGAGTAATGTTGAAGAATTTCGTAGAACAATTTCTACTTTTATTGATTTAGGTCGGTGCTTTTATGTGTTTATATGTACAATTTACGCTTTTATTGATTCACAGTACTCGAAGTTAGTCATGTCTAGATTGGCCCGCCAATTCAACGGTAGGTAGGTAGGTAGCCTAGAATAGGTAGGAGTCCGGTAATGGGCCGACGCCGGTTCCCAAGCCCCGGGGGAAGAACACAGAGGGACGGAGAAGAAGAAGTATTGCTTTGAAGACAGGGAGTACTAGGGGTACAGGGGGTACCAGGGGTACAGGAGGTACAGGGGGTACTGAGGGTACTTGGGGTGTCGGTGTACTAAGGGGTTAGGAGGCAGTAGGTGGTGTCGTTCTTGGAAGGATTACGGGGGAGTGGGCAAGTCCCAATCCAATGATTGGGGCTCGAAAACCGGATACTATACTACTGTTATATTAAACGTTTGGCTCATTAATATTACTGCAGTAATCAACTAATCACTAATAATTTCTTGTAATTCCTTTCATTGTTAGGGAGCCACACAACAAATCGACCGTTCGTAAATATATTAATTAAAATGTATTACGTTAGAAATGTTAAAGGTAAATTTACTTTAACGCACAAACATACGAGTTTCTGGAGTGAAGGGGGTTAGTCGAAATCGTACTGATCATGTATTCGGCTTGATATCTAGAATTATAGCGATTGCCACACTATTGGTTTTAGTATGTGTCTTGATCAAGTTCATAATTCAACGCTGTCTGTCCTCGACATTTTGGTGGTTACGCTTTAATTGTCAGTGCAATACATGGATAGAAGAGTTAATATGACTGAACAGCAACAGACCGTTATAAAATTAACAATTACCATATATATTGCAAAGCACGGGATCACACAGAGCCAGAATTGGCTATGTGTGTCCTCTTAAATATTTGGTCAAAGAAACTGTTTGCAAACTACGTCTAAAAATGACTGAATTAGCACTGTTAATTATGGAGTTCGGCTATGAATTCCATATAGGTACAATTCTATTAGACAGAAAATACTTTCTTACGTCCAAAAAGTTTCTGCTGAAATATCCAATTCATTGTTCAGATTTCTGTAGGTTAAAACTAAATCCTTGAAAAGTCTTCGTTCTTCCAGGCTTTTCATACCCAACTTAACCAACCGTTCAGGGTACGGAATTGGACATACCAGGTAGTTTTCTTTTAACAATTTTGTGGACCCTTTCAACTAAGTCGACGTCATCTAAATAGTGTGGGTTCCATATTTCAGAAGCATATTCCAATTTGGGGCGAACATAGACATTATAAAGTTTTCTTAAAAACTCAGCTTTCATGGAGACAAAGCTTCGAAATATATAATGTACCAAGCGCATACCATCAGTGGTTAGTTTGGAACAATGTCGGTGGCTTTTCAGGTCGTTTGTTGTGTGGCTCCCTAACAATGAAAAGAATTTAAGAATTATTAGTGATTAGTTGATTACTGCAGTAATATTAATGAGCCAAACGTTTAATATAACAGTAGTATAGTATCCGGTTTCAAGCCCAATCATTGGGTTGGGACTTTGCCCCTCCCCCGTAATCCTTCCAAGAACGACACCACCTACTGCCTCCTAACCCCTTAGTACACCGACACCCCAAGTACCCTCAGTACCCCCTGTACCTCCTGTACCCTGGTACCCCCTGTACCCTAGTACTCGTATCTTCAAAGCAATACTTCTTCTTCTCCGTCCCTCTGTGTTCTTCCCCGG
This sequence comes from Trissonchulus latispiculum, assembly GCA_030248195.1. Taxonomy (NCBI): domain Eukaryota; kingdom Metazoa; phylum Nematoda; class Enoplea; order Enoplida; family Ironidae; genus Trissonchulus; species Trissonchulus latispiculum. Next base: position 38,560 of record JASAND010009730.1, read on the forward strand.
GGCTTAGGAACCGGCGTCGACCCCATTACCGGACTCCTACCTATTCTAGGCTACCCACCTAGGACCGTTGAATTGGCGGGCCAATCTATGACATGACTAACTTCAGGTACTGTGAATCAATAAAAGCGTAAAATTGTACATATAAACACATAAAAGCACCGACCTAAATCAATAAAAGTAGAAATTGTTCTACGAAATTCTTTAACATTACTCCAACATTACTTGAATACTGCTCTTAATACAAGGTGTAAGCTCGGTGTATGCTCAGTGTATGCTCGGTGTTAGCTCGGAGTACATTTGGAGTGACTCTAAATTAATATAAGCCACGAAAAGACAAAGTACATAAAAGCACCAAGCGAAATCAATAAAAAGCACAAACAACAAGGACAAATCGACACCAAGTCTATAAAGCTTATATATATTGAAACTTAACCAGAACAAGATGTCTAGTTGTGAATATTACAAACCATACCGGATATTAGGACTTGTGGTCAGACGTTCACCAGGGCGTTCAACCTGCAACGTCATGTTCAAAACCTTCACAGTGCCCAACCAGAGTATGATGGAAGTCCGAGATCAAGGACAAGTACCGAATGTTCAGATAGTAACGCGACAAAGTTACCAGGAAGATCTATGAGACAACTGACATCGGTAAGTTTTTTTGGAATAGGCTTCGGGCAGTCTGAAGAAGTTTGAAAGATGAACTAGCTAGGTTAGCAAATGAGTACTTTGCAGACGGCCATCGATGATGCTGAGCTGAAATTGAGGCTTGTCATGAAGTCGACCTAGGATCCGAGCTGAACTAAATAGAAAATCTACTTCGGCATGCAGCGTTGGCAAGGGTTCCTCGATGATCCAATAATTGATGAAATTCTGACCAAACAAATAGAGTATGAGGCAAAGTATTCTGATGAAGAAGCCCTCAGACGCGTGCCATAGAAAAGAACTCCAATTTGAGCACAGTGGTACTACCTGAAGAGAACCCAGTGGACAGAGGTGATGAACAGGATCGAAAGAATGGGTAGAATTATTTATTAGTTGGGAGTATGTTCAGGGTAGGCTCAGTGTATGCTCGGTGTTAACTCGGAGCTAGTATGGAGTGACTCAGAGTACAAAGTAACGGTAGCCAGGCAGCCAGTGTGAGACTAGGAAAGTATAGCTGGTAGTATGACTGGGTGTAAACGGGAGGTAATTGGAGTATGCTGTAGGTACTGAAGGAATGGTTGAAAAGGTATATAAAAAGGGTGTAAATCGTGATATCGCGTCAGTTGGGCTTGGTCTGTGCATCGCGAACGGTCGGTGAGCTCTCTCGAAATGTACTGGTGGTGTTGGTTCGGTGTAAAAGGTAACGAAGTGGAGGTTTGGAACTACAGCGCGCCCAGCTACTTCTCCACGGAATCGGTAATTTGAGGGATGGAAGATCGGCGACATTTAATTTTAGAGGAAATTTTGGATTGCCATTTCAACCAGAATTCGAAGGACCCGATTTGGTAGACCTCCAGATGGTAGACCCGAAACAATTCCAATTACTGACAGTCTTGCACAAACCATGGGAACCAAGCTTCGCCTCCACTACACACCCCTTATCCCAACAGACCTCTTTAGGGCTACCTGTATATAGTTGTACATATGCATGCTGTAAATAACCGCTTGAAAATCTGAAAAAATGATAAAAATACAAAAATATTGCATGCGCCGGACTAGGTTAGGTACTGTATATATGTATTGTTCACAGGTTAGATAGGTAGGTTAGGTAGTTAGGTAGGTAGGTAGGTAACTTAGAATAGGTATGAGTCAGGCAATGGGCCGACGCCCGTTCCCCAAGCGGGGGGAAAAACACAGAGGGACGGAGAAGAAGAAGTGTTAGCTTTGAAGACAGAGTGATACTAGGGGTACAGGGGGTACCATGGGTACAGGAGGTACAGGGGGTACTGAGGGTACTTGGGGTGTCGGTGTACTAAGGGGTTAGGAGGCAGTAGGTGGTGTCGTTCTTGGAAGGATTACAGGGAGTGGGCAAGTCCCAGTCCAATGGTTGGAGCTCGAAAACCGGATACTATACTACTTATAAGCAACAAAATTTCGGAGATTTCGTTCAAGTACACGAACTGTGGACTCTGTATCCCATTGAGAATAGGTAAAAAATCTTCATTTACAAAGTGGCAGAGAATTTTGAAAAACTTATATCCTCAAAAATGATATAACATTTAGACCCCACAGACCCCACAATTATTATTGGCTTCACTTAATCGCTAGATTATGGATCAGATGTAAGAACAAAATGTACTTTGGTGTCCTCTTTCTAGCCATGACAATTAATCCAGTGTCTGTACTTCATACTGAGAGAATGAAGGCCAAAAATTACAATAATGTTTGCATTTTCAATTTCAGATTGAGGCGTCGAGCTCCACTATTTTCAGTTTCATTTTCAGTTTAGGTGCTCGAAACTAACTACCGCCGGTGTCACGGTGCAAATCTTTCCCCCGTGCAAAACTTCCCCCGGAATTTGCACTGGTTATTCTTCCCACCCCGGAACTGAAGATTTTCACCGGCAAATTTCATCATATTATCCAACAGTAATAACTTCAACCGGAGGTCTTAGCTAAGCTCCTGGCTTGTAGTTTCGAAATTATAAAATGCAGCTTAATCGAAACATAACTTGAAACAACGTGATGTTGCTTCTTTAGACTGTAGCTTCCACATTTGAGGGCAAATAGATTTTTCGACTGGTATGGTATGTAGCTAGCACAACAAAAACCGGAATAGTTATCACGATTCACAGGTTTCGCAATAAATAAAATTAATTGATTAAAATTGACCAGTGCTTTGTAGTTTGGTATAACTCCATGAATGAAAGTTTCTTTTTTAGAGTTTATTTGTGAATTTACTTTCATTTATCTGTACGAACTACGAATTTATCACTGTCAATCAAACACTGTTTGAGCTAAATTAACATTGAATTTTCTAACTATTTTTTAACTTGAGTAACTCGTGTAATTCAGAACTAGGATTTTTCCTCTTTAGCTCTTTACTTCAAAACCCAGTTGCACTCAACTCAATAAACTCCTCTATACTCTTTTGAAAAGGTCTTTAGGAATTTAGATGTCCATATTTGAGACCGCCCTCACAAGGAAATACACCAAAAAAGCGGAACCAAGCAAAGTTTAGATTCTTACATAGTAAAATAGCAATACCCAACAATTGGTTAAGAAAGCAAGAAAAATGTTTGGAAGAATTAGGATTAAACTGTACTTCCACAAAGCCCTAATTGCACTTTATCACTCCCCCACCCCCACCCCAACAGGAAACGTCTAGAAAAAAAAGCAAAATAAACATAATTTAGAAAACTTTTTAATATTTTAATAAATTTTAATTTTTAATATTTATATTTTTTATTAATTATCTTAAATATTTGGTCAGAATGCGATTGTGCGCACTTTCAGTCAATCTTTTAAAAATTTAAAAAATTAAATTCTTGGTTTTAAGGGCAGACAAACGGGATCCAAAAACTTTGTCACCATTTTTGCACAAATGTTGGTTCCAGGGGGTCTCAGAAGCGTTGAACACGAATCTGAGATTAATTTGTCTGTACAGCTTTTCGTTAGCTCAATCTAACAACTTCATCTTAGAATATATAAGCTAACGAATGCATGATAAACCAAACACGTCTAGGAATGTTATGAATATAAGTGTTCCCAAATGAACTTTATTCCCCCCTCCAAAGGGGTAGATGAGGATAATGTTCATCCTGGCCAGGTTTCAGTCATTGAACGTTATACAATTCAAATGCAAGATACCGGTTATTTCGGTTTATTGTATTTGTTGCAATATAGTAAAGGGACTGAAAGTGGGTCACTTTTTAGAGACGTGCAAAGTGAACCACCCATCGCCAATCAGCTTATTTCTGGCTCAAAATCAACCAATTATTTTATAGATGGGCGGGGACTGTTTCAGGCTTTCCGCAAATATAAACATAATTTTTTCACGTGATATAACGGAGCTGCTATACTCCAAAACAATTCTAGTGATTCACTTTGCAGGGTGGCCCACATTCAGTCCCTTTACTCTATAATTCAACACAATTTTGCCTAAGTTTTATTACAATTAAGACTACTAAAACGACAGGTTTGACGACGAATTGAACGATTACTTCATCTATTAAAATCAAGTGACTGGCGAAAAATAAAGCGTAGAATTGTTAGAATTATCTTAAATAGTTCCCAGAACTTTTGAATCATGTGTTGCTAACTTCACAGTCGCTCTGACACCTGGTGCAAATCTTCCCCCGGGGGCAAAACTTACGGGGGGGAGGATTTGCTCCAGTGCAAAACTTACGGGGGGAAGATTTGCACCGTGACGCCGGTTCACTCCCTCCAGAACTTCCCCTCCTGCACATATTGTCTGGTTGCCACTTCCTTATTTTCATCTCGTTTGCTCAATTTACTTGTTGTAGCGCATCAGCATTTTATGGAAAGGTTAAGTGATCAATTGGTCGGTACCAATGCCTCGATCCAAGTGCTATTTCAATTCAATTCAACTAATTCTAACCAAAAATAATAACTTCGACGACGAATGACATCATTTCAACTAACTTTAGCCGTTCTATTAATTCTTGAATTGCAAGCATAACTTTTCGATGCATTTACTAACTTCATAGCAGCTTCATTCAGCTGCACCGGTGTAAACACTCCGGGTAGAAGGGTTGATGTCAAAACACGAGCGAGAGCTGTAGACTAAATGTCACTAATCAGAAAGGCTACGCTTGTGCCTAAAACCAAGAGTTTATAATACCAAGAGTAAGACACTCAGCTCTTAATAATAGAATAAGCTTTCAAGATGCTCCATACATTAAGACCGAAGTCTCGGGGGGGGCTACTCAACGTGTAAACATACAACGCTGACATTTTTAAAAAACGGGCGTTTTCGACAAAGTAAATACTATAACTTGAGCTAGGAAAATCGTACAGCAATCATTTTTATATCATTATGTTGCGTAGAATGAAATCTTTTTAACGATATAAAAATTATATGGTTCGGTTTTAGGCAATCCCTCATAAATTCAGCAACAACGCAAGGCATTCCTAAGAAATGATAAGAGATTACCTAAACCGAACTGTATAATTTTTATATCATTGAAAAGATCTCATTCTACGCAACATAAAGATATAAAGAATATTGCTGTACGATTTTCCTAGCTGAAGTTATAGTATTTAATTTAAATTTAAAAAATGTCAGCGTTGTATGTTTGCACGATGAGGCTGAGAAGCCCCCCCCCGAGATTTCGGCCTTAATGTTTCGATTATCTTGCAAGGTTATTCTATTAGGAAGAGCTGAGTGTCTTAACTCTTGGTATTATAAACTCTTGCTAAAACTTATATATCAGTTTGTGCCTTTAAACTAGGACCCAATTAATTTATCTAATCTAAACTAGGGTCTGATTGATTGGTCCAACTGGAGTCTGTAGACCACAGCTATTTCTTCCTTCTCAGTAAGCCAAACGTCCGCCGTTTTCACCCCAATGCTTTAAGGTGGTGATTCCTTTTGGGCACATATTCTTGATTGACGGCGTAAACCAGGATGAAATTCAACGAAACTTTCCAAAATAAGTTGTTTTAGCGTTCTAACACCCGCTGCGCAATCGCGCTTCAAAAATTCAACATTTGCGTTCAGGGCGGTTTTTGCCAATTTCTGAACGTTTGGCAGCAACTGCATGGGCTATGACTATATCCATTCGAAAGAACTCGTTAAACTCTACAATTTTGCTTTTGAAAGCAACTTTCTAGCTTTTCCCTATCGTGAGATATAGCCAATTTTCTTATTTTGGCGTCAAAAACTTGTCCTTTCTGCAGAAATCAAATAATCCACTACTTCTTGAGCTACGAAAGCCGTAAAATTTAACTAAGGGTGTCGATTTAAAGGTCTCACAGAGGCCAATTATCGGAGGCATGACCATCGTACAATTGCTATCCCTTATGCTGCTATCACAAAAAATGTAGTTTTTGCAAAAACACGACCAAATTTTTTCCAGCGATTGTGCAGAATTTAGTATGCAAGCTAGAGAGTTGCCACTTTGCAGATGTGTTCTACACAAAAATACCCCGGGACCCTTTTTTAGTTGCCCCGATAGCTGCTTTCTAACTGAAGTAGTGGCTTGCCAAAGTAGTGAAAAGTAGGCAAAATCCAGGTTGCGCAGACATTTTAGTTTATTTCTCCATAACGAAGAGCGATATAACAATAACTAAAAAAGGGTCCCCAGCTATTTGATAGAGTTATCGAATGCTCTAACCGATGTCCTGCGAAAAAATTTACTTCAGCCTGCAAAAAATCTGAAAAATTATACTTCTTCTAAAATACAGGAAAAACATTTTGGAAAGCCAAACTTAGACTCATTGTACTCATTAAAAAGCGAAAATGTTAAGCTACATTTTGATATAAAGATGACTTCTTAACTCCAAATAATGAATGAATAATAGTGGTTCAAAGTTGATGTCTCCAAAAGGAATCACCACCTTAAAGCTAAGAAGTCGGAAACTGTGCAGCAAGGATGCCTAAGCCTAATCCTAACCGACTGATAAAAAGACAAAGCAAAAAGACAAGCAAGGGGGAATAACCAGCCCTTTTCTTTTCCGCCCCGTGAACCGCGACCAAAATCTGAAACAAGCATAGTAAAAGTAACAGCTGAAGTCGTAGACAAATAGAAATGTCGCGTCAATGGGGAAAAGGAAACAAAGTGGTTTCGATTCTAAAATTCGGAACGTTTTCGTGACTTTATATAAATTGCAACCAAGTTTCAAAAAGCCAGTTAAAATCGTTTTTCCGATAATTCGTTTTTCTGCAAAACCAACCGAATCAAATGAGATGCCGATTTCCCGCCACTTGCTTGCAACATAAAGTACACCATCAGACCTTGCCACACTGTTAGTTGAAAGACAAATTCATCAAGCGTCAATTTACAATTTGCATTTAATTTAGTACAATTAATGAAAATAATCACCATAAATCACCATACAATCATCAAAATCACCATACAATCATCAAACATAAAAAGTTATATTTACAAAAGCAAATCACGTATACCAAGTCAACAAACTTAACAACTGTATAATGAACCAGTGCATTTAATTAAAATAGATACAATTAATCAATACAAGAAATCATCATATATACAATCATCACAAAAAAGAAACAAACAAAAAACATTCTCGAACTAGAAGTTTGTACCCTTTGCCGAGTAGACACAGGGAAATACAGGTACGCCAATTCTGAAACACGAAAGAATGAAAAGTAGAAGTTTGAGGCTAAATAGGAATAATACAAGATTATAAACGAAAGAAAAAGAAAATAAACATTACAGCACCTCCGACCCGACAACTTCGGGCCTGAGGTGGGAATTGAGACCACAACCTTTGGCTATCTAGGCCAACGCTCTACCGATTGAACCACCCAGGAACACCGAACCAAACTTAAGGTGCTGCTATTGTGCAGCGATTGTCGTGTCTTTTCGAAACGCTATAACTTTCGCAATTTTGGGAGTTCGGGAGAGCTTTATACATCGTTTTAAAGCTTATAATCTGTACATTCACATGAGCTTACGAAACAAGCAAAAATTAGCAAAACAATAGCAGAAATTTTCTGACATGCTGACATCAAACAGACTGAATATAGACCAAACATTTTTGAACATCGATTTCTCAAAACTGTAGAATCGGCCAAAATTTCTTCTTGTGCCATGATAAGGGCGCCAATGTTATGTGGGCCGAGGGACATTTTTTGGATTTGGCTCAACAAGTCTCTATACTCCAGAAAATCCGGCAAATGCGCAATGACACGAAATTTTGCCACTTTCAATTCAGTTTTCTCACAACTGGAGCTGTTTTAGCTCAAACCAAGAAAAATGTCCCTCCGCAATATGGCGAAGTTTCATTCTAGCCAAAAAATCACGCGAATCCATTGGGTAGTTTTTGAGAAATCAATGTTCAAAACAACAAAATAATAGCAATTTTGCCAAAATGTGTTTTTGGAATCCGGCGAATTCTCCAGCTTAAAGCAACGAAAGCGAATAGGTATTGATAAAATGCGCAATTGGACGATGTATCGATTGAGTATAAATAAGCCAAAATTTTCTGTAAGATTTGGCAGTAATTTTGAAAAAAAAACTGATTTCTTCGAAAATGGCCATTTTTTTGACCCCAAAAGTCGTTTTTGGCTTATACTGCCTTAACCACTAGAGATAGCTCAAAAGTTGTAAAAGCAAAAATGTTCATTTTGGTGCCCTCTTTCCAGCCATAACAATCAATCCGGTGTAGCGACTATGCACTGAGAGAATAAGGGCAAAAACCAGAAACTTTCTTATCTTTACACCTAAAAATCCGGGACTGGTCCTAGAATGTTAAAGAGCACGAAAATAATGTATTTAGAAAGTTTCATCCACTTTCATGAGGAATTGAAGCTTGTGGGGTCGAATTTACACAAAGCGATACCAGCACCTTAAGGGGGATCCATTTTTTCGACTTTCTCTGATCGCGCTGATTTTTACACAAGTAACAGAAATGCTCCGCACAAAAGGGGATAATATGTGTGTTGGGCCTACTTCTATCCTTTAAATTCCGGTTAAGAAAGTAAAGGCATAAATCCGACACAGCAACTTTCGGTGGATGGTTCCATGGCGAAAGTTGCTCAGCTCACTTAGGGCTTTCATTTGATACCAAATTTGACCACATTTGGAAAACTTCATTTTCGATCACTTGACCCCCCCCCACCCGACTGACGGTTCAAACGGCAAACTGGAACCAGCCCAGCAAAATAGGAACGTCGGACGACAAAAACAAATACCGGGAATGAGCTGGGCGCAC